>BJBW01004892.1:33834-64280 GCA_004320125.1 Scolopax mira
ACCTGGTCTAGTTGGGGGTGTCCCTGTGACTGCAGGGGTGTCGGACTAGATGACGTTTGAAGGTCCCTTCCAGCCCAGATGATTCTATGATAAAGGAAAGAGGCATAACCTATGTAACACCTCTGGAAATAGTTTTTTAGTTAACTTTTCCTCCAGCTAATAGAAGTTTCCTGAGAGGGTAATGCCCAAAGCATTCAAGAATAACCAACCATTCAAAATATTCAAGGCTGTGGAAATAATTCTAGTATTTGAAAAATACTGATTTTAGACTGAATGTACATAGCACATGAAAATGTCAGTTCTAGTACTTAATCTGAAATGAAACGCCCACCATGTCTCATAACATTTCCCAAATATCTGTGTGAAGCAGAGAAGGACACTTTCCGCTCTGTTACACTGCCGTACTCCAAGTTAATGTTACTAATGGCCTGACTTCTGGTGCAAATGAAAGAGAAGTTTGCCATCGCTCTTTCACAGGGCTTGTGTCTGTAGCTCATCCCAAAGAAAATCAAGATTTTCGTCACCCGCCAGGAACTGGCTGTATCAATGCACCACCCCGTGGCCAGCCCCGGCTCTGCCACCACTCCGGAGAGCACTGCATCCATGCTGGGATTCCTGCCTGATAAACAGATTATTTGCTTTTCGTGGTAGCTGGAACACTTAAATTTGATTTTAAAATTCGGTGTGAGAGACATGAAAATACGTGTATCTCTCTCCAGCTTTAACCACGTTGCATGTTTCCCTGGGGGATTATTATTCACTTTTCCATTGTGCCATGCCTGAATTCAGACACTTTTTTGTCTCTATAAGTGGGCTTGACTGAGAGCTTTGGGTTTGTGAGTGGGGCACAAGAATAGGGAGCATTTTTCCCACATAGGCAGTCATGTTGCATTTGACAGAGACAATACAGCTACCCGCGCTGAAGTAGGCAAATGAAACCATCTCAGCAGGCTGAGATAATACCCAGATAATACAACACAGATGATCAACTCAACAGTCTCCATGCGAAGACCGCCCGCGGCATGGCTCCCCACAGAGCCCTCCCCCATCAGCATCTCCTTCTCTTCCAGCATCAGCAAGACAAGAGTCTTCGAGCACATGCAAAGAAAACACATTGCTCCACTGAGCAGTTCTCTTATCGACAGGCGCCGCGGGGCTCACTGGTGCCTCACCGAGATGAAAGGAACCCTGCCATGACAGCAACGTCATGAGTGAGCTAGACTTCATGCTTTGGAAAGCCTTCATAAAAATGGGGCTGGCTTAAGCCTTTTCTAAAATCATTTCAGTTTCCTGGTGCAGGTCTGTGCAATGGAAACAGGCTTTTTAAGTGCCTTGCTCAATGCTGGCCAAACTGACCCTGGTTAGGTGACCTTCGTATCTGCACTGCACGTGGGTGGCTCCATCTAATTGCTTCCTGCCCCCTCTGGCCTGTCCTAGGTGGCTTCTGGCTTTATCCATGCTTTGTTCTGGCTTTATTCATATTTTGGTCCTGATACAGGATCGGATGGGGGTAGAGTGAATGTTTGATGGATGACTCCTTCCCTGGGCAAGTCATCACCTCTGTCTGGTATGAGTTAGGGGGATTCCACCTCTCTCCTGGGACACAGCTCACGCTCACTTATGTGACGCTGTTGGACTTCTTCCTCCGACAAGTCAATCCAACTGGATTTGCAGAAATCTCACTGGTATGATATTTCCCAAACATTAGCTGACCACCCCCACCCCCTGCACTCATGTCCGTGGATTGCTACAGCCTTTTTTTATCTATACTTGTCAGCCCCGTGTGCCACATCCTTCTGGAAGATAAACTGGATTTTACAATGAAATACGAGGCCAAATTCACTGCTTCTTAATCTGCACTTAATTCCACTGATTCCAGTGGGATTGCATTAGGTTTCAAATAGCAGAGTCTCTGGCACTTTCTCCCTATGACTGTATGTTGCTTTCAGCAACATTTCTTGACACAATATGTGCATGTTATGAGGGAACTCATTTGGTAAGATAGCTATTAAAAAAAATTTTGCTTAAGACTAGTACTAAACCCAAACTTTATTGGAGTTTGAAAAAAAAAGAGGCATTTTTTCTAATGTCTCTACATATATGCATCTCTAAATCCTGCACAGGTCCAAAAATGGATACATCAAAACACTGATTTTTTTAAAGGAAACTGAAAAATTGGAGAGGGAGGAAGGATTCTGTGAAGGAGCCACAATAGTGGCTTGTGGTCAAGAGAAAACTTATATTCTAGAAATAACAAGTGATGTCTTGATTACAGCATATCAATTCCTTGTTAAGGGAAAAAACCAAAACCTGAGTGCTGCAGATGCTTTGATCTATCAGAGAAAGGCCTATGGGCAAGGAGGCTTTAGAAGACATCAAAGGCAAAATGATTGGCATTAGAAATAGAGCAGTGAGGAAGGAAACAAGCAGATGCTGCGTATTCAGATATCTTCACAAAAAGGCTGGAATCCCTCTGGGAGGTGTTGTAGCCAAATAATCTTGGAGCCAGAAAAGCTGCAATTTGGTGAAATTCTATTATATGTTATGTAGAGTTCATCTGAAAACCCCAGGTAGTACCTTTTGGCCTTAAGATGGCCTTAAGCCATATGAACACTGTACAGAAAGCTGTTCAGGTATTACCCAGGTGTGTTCTATCAGAAAAGGCCAGGAAGAGCAGCATACTTATTGCCATGAGAATGATAAATAAAATAATAAAGTAGAATATTGAGGGTTATTGTAATACCAAAGAACTGCAGCTGTGGGAGCAGGCAGTGGATGAGTGGGAAAAATCCACAATCTTCTGGTCAGCTCAGAGCTAATAGCAATGTCTTACTGGTGCTGGTCATTCCAGCATCTTGCCCTTGCAGCCCTCACCAACCTGATTGGGAGACAAGAGAAATAAACCTTTCACAAAATCATAGAATACAGGGTTGGAAGGCACCTCATTGATCATCTGGTCCAACTTTTCTTGTCAAAAACATGGTCTAGACAAGAGGCACCAGCACCCTGTCTAGATAAATCTTTAAACTGTACAATGTTGGGGAATCCAAGACTCCCCTGGGGAGATTTACTTTACATAAAATTATGTTTAGCAGAAGAGTCTGTGAAGGATCCAATCCAGCAAATGCTATGTCTGAGAGCTGGGGTTGTTCTCTGTCAAAGATTTTCCCCTTGTGTCTGACTGGAGTTCCACGTGACTCCTTGTAAAAATGGAGTCTCTATCTTCTTTGTAGCCACTAGTCTGCCCTAGGCTACCTTTTCTCAAGGCTGAACAAACCCAGTGCTCTCAGCCTTTCCCCACATGGCAGCTTCTCAGTCCTTTGATCATCTTGGTGGCCCTTCTCTGGATCCTCTCCAGTCCATACACACTTTTTTTTACATAGCAGGGACCAAAACTAAAGACAGTATTCCATGTGTGGCCTGACAAGCACTGAGTAGAGTGGAAGAATGATTTCTTTATCTCTGATGATGATGATGCCCTTGTTGATGCAACCCAGCATCCTCTTGGCTTTTTTTGCCAGTGCAGCAGTGCACTATTCACTCTCATTAAGCTTGTTGTCCCCCAGGACCCCTGGGTCCCTTTCCACAGAGCTGCTCCCCAGCTGAGTATATCCCAGTTTGTGCTGCATTCCTGGATTGTCTTCTAAAAGCAAGCATACCCAATGTGGCATAGTATCCAGTGGACTAAGAGTACTGAAAATCAGTTTGTCCTGAATTTGTGCAATGATAGCCCATAGATGACCATCTGATGGTTGCAATGTTCCTTACTGGACCCTTCAAACATGTAAAGTCAAGTACCACATGATATCTTTAGTATTAGAAAGTTTCAGTTTTATTTAAAATTATGCAGGTATTTTCAAAATTAATACACCTTTCTGAAAAGATGAAGGACATTAACGTGTGTGTCCAGGTGAGAAGTATGTTACAACAGCTGCTCACATTGTAGTTGATCCTTTTTGAAGATTGTGGCTTTAACCAGGAGCACCTGCAGAGTTTTTACATTATGGGACATGTTCTGAACGGTCAGTGTTCAAATGTGTCCAATAGCCCTTGCAGTTAACATTGTGCAAGGCCACTCATCATATGCAGGTCCTCAATACACTTGATGCTTCTCAACAACTATATGTGAAAGATTAAAACCTCACCTAGAGTTTGCCAGTGTGTGTTATCCTGTGTTTTGGAAACCACATTTCTTTTTAAACTAACACCTGTTAAAACAGTGCTTGTTTGTTTGTGATGTAAAAGTGCTTCGTGGTGTATGAGAATGGGAAAAAGGACAAAAGATATTTGCAATTTCTCTTACAGTTCACATCATTTAAAGGATTCATGAAAATATCCCATTCATGTGTAGTATCAACAGGTGTGACCCTTTCTCTTTTGTGGATTTAAATCCCTGACATCTCTGCCAAATAAATTCCCATCTCTGGTCAGGCTGATTCCTCCATCATGTGGAGGAATAATTGGTGATGATAAAAAGCAGTTTGTGCAAAGTGAATGAAATGACCATATTGTGAGGGATTTTACTGTAATTTATAGCATATGAAAATTTTCCCTTCAGGGGACTGTAAATCAATTCAGAACTACTGGGTTCGTCTACCCTACACACAAAGATAAAAGAAGGGGTACAAACTTTTCAGGTATTAAAAAAAGAAATTCTTTGGGGACTGTTAAATGGAAGCAGCTGCCTTAAAAGGAGCTGTCCCTGCAAAGTTTCTCAGCCTTACATAGCAACTCACAGTCAAAGCATTAATAATGGCAAGATTTGCTCCTCTTTTCACAGTCTGGGGAAATATAACAACCTTCCAGTTGCTTTTGCAATTGCTTTATGAATTTCTTTGCTTTGGATATTTATATTTTTATTGGGAACTGCTTTCTTTCAGCTGGGCTTCCTGAAAAATCTGAAAATGCGGCAAAATCAGGGACATGCTGTGCCTCTTGTAAGGAATTTCATCAAATAAAGCAGACGGTTTTACAACTGAAGCAGAAGGTATGAAGATTGATCAGTCATGTCTTTACCAGATCTGCATGTTTTGTGACACCTGAGGTTAAATTTATGTGTTTTGAGCCACTGCCATGTGGCTCTTGTGCCCATAAGGATGATGGCAACATGTTTTAAAATCATCCAGGAGTGGCATCTCTTCCTTATGCTTCTGTAGTGCTCATCAGCAGATTCCTAACCAGACTGGTGGAGCTGTGCTACCAGCCTTGTGATAACACAGTCTGGCAAACACCCATCCCAGTCTGAGTCCAGGTTTCTTGGCAACTTGCATTGGCTGCAGCTTTTCATTCATTCTGAATACACAGAATTTTGGACTTGATCCACCTGTAGTGTATGCAAGTGCAAGACATTCTGCAGATGCAGGAACATGGGAGAACATGATTTTGCATTAATGGGGTGCTGATACCAGGATTCTTGCCAAATAGGAGGTGTGTGGCTAGACAAAAAAAATTAATTAGCAGATATATTACCTTTGAATTTTTGTAAAAAAGAAAACCCCTCAGACCCAACCTTTTTTGGTTTTTGTATCCTTGCAAGTAGAAAATAATGCACTTAAAACTTCCACTGGCCTTTAACCTTAATCACTTTGGTATGTGTGGCCCTCTCTTGCACTTGACTAGGATTGAAATAACCCAGAGACCCAGCCCAGGATTTGGAGACCCAAGTGCAGGGTACAGGTGTAACATCTTTCCTGGTGACATCTCCTTCAAATAGTAAGGTTCTCTGAAATGGAAATGTTCTACAGGAATATTCAAAGCAATGCACATTGACAGGCTGTAATTATTTCACCTGGGCTGCTCATTTAATTTCATTGTGTCAAAACACAATTTGGTATATTCACTTGATGAATTTAATGTTATTCATTCAATGACATTTATACTAGGAAGAAAGAAATATGCTTCACTAAAATTATATACACCAAGGTTTGAGATACTCTTTATCACAAAAATCTCAAAATGTCATGTTTTCCTTCTGAATCATCAGGAAGAAAAATGTGGAAGTGACAGAATTTAATGGAAATTCTATGGTAGCAAAGAGGTTAAAAAGGATTCATGACTTTGAGTGGCTGTTTGTCCAGCCATGGTCTGTGATGCTGAGCAGGCTCCTACTGATGCCCTGGAAGGGTTCTGGGGTCACACTGTTGGCCAACTTGTTTTGCTGCAAGAACTAACGGAAACCAATGGCCTGAATTAATGGAAAGTTTTCTGTGTCTTAAATCCCACTGTTTGGTGTCTATGTTGAAAACACAGTCCTGGAAAAATAACACTGTTGATACCTGATGCTGTGGGCATTGGTACAGTCACTGTGGACAGTTTAAGCAGCTCATTCTTGCCTCACAGCTAAGACCTGTCACAGTCCATAGCCTAAATTTTCCCCAAGTATCTTTTTAGTGGGACCTGGTCTACTTGGCATCCTCAAAGGGAGTCCACTGGGTTGTGCCTCACAGAAGTGGATCTGGAAGAGATGGTCCCCTGATACACCCAGCAATTTTTACCCTACAGAGGGGAGAGCTTTTGTCCACACTGAGCAGAGATCTGGCTTCATGCTGCTTCTCTTCCCAGGGAGGCATGAACCAGCTGCTCCTCCTGACGAAGTCCTTCTGGGGAGGACGTCTCTCAATATTTGTGGTTGAAGATGTTCTGTTTTGCACAGAAAAATTCATTTCTGTCTGCCAGAGAATGAGTCTTCGGTCTTGTGGTTTAGGCTTTCAGGTTTTGCGAACTTTACATAAAATTATGTTTAGCAGAAGAGTCTGTGAAGGATCCAATCCAGTAAACGCTATGCCTGAGAGCTGGGGTGTGCTTCTGGAAGTGGGAGGTGTAGTTTTATGTCTCCTTAGGAGAGAACAGAGGTGAACTCAAGTCCTCCTACCTCTGGTGATGGCACCAATACATTTCTGGAGGATTGAAACATACATTCAAGATCCAGGTCAGAGGAGTTCTAAGATCAGGAACGGAAAGTTCCCTTGCATGGTCATCAGTGGGATGCACTGTCCTAATAAACTAGGGGGCTGTGGGCAGTCCTAGGTTGATCTTGGACCTTGCTGGAATGAAGAGTGGAAAGCTGAAAAACTGGGGGAAAGATCCCCGACATGCTGACACACATCCAACAACTAAAAAAAAAATAATCAAGTAAGCTGGATCCTATTACACAGATGTGCTTAAACATCTTAATTAGAAAGCCATGTTCCACATCACTCCTGTCAAGCACTGTCAAAGTCATCAAAACCACAGACCTCCTAGAAACTACCCAAAACTCTAGATGCAGCATGCAATACAGCATATGGGAGTCTTGTTCCTAGTACTGTCTTCCTTTAAAATTTACTCTTGCTAATATTTGCACACACATGGAAAAAAAAATATTTTCCAAGGACCATTAAGATTTGGAGCTGTGGATGGAGAAAGCCAAGGTCACTCTGGACCAGGATCCTGGTTTAGTTAAAAGGTGAAATAGAAATTAGGCCAGTGAGTGTAGCCAATCCCTAAGAGGATGTGAGTCAACATCAAAAACACATGGTTTGGCCCCAGTATATGTAACAACCATTTTCTGGCCAGAAGATATCGAAGAGCAGTGAGCTAGACCAGAGCCCGGGTATTTTGGCACTCCTAGTGTATGCCTCAAGTCCAGCTGACTCAGTGGGGAAATGTGTGTAGATGCTTTCACAACAGCTATGTGATGTGTTGGGTTTTTTTTTAACTTACTAAGTTGTTACAACAGCCTTGCTGGCATGAACAAGTCAATATTGAAGCAACAGAAAAGAATACACTTCCAAATCCTCTTCATGATGAGTCTTTGCCACTAAATGTGCCTTTTACTCCAGCATGGACATTTGCAATATAACCTGAAGAGTATCCCTGGTGGGGACTATCTACTAAGTGACATCTATTTATCAGCTATCTTAGCAGTAGATCCCCAAAATAGGATCTGCCAGAAATGTAGGTACAAGCTCTAAAGAAGCTATCAATTAATCTGTCACTTAACTATGGCCACCCCTAAGGAGAACCACTCACTGATGGCACTGAAAAGATTCTCACAATTGCCTAAAAAATATAATGCTCTCAGGTAGTCACAGGATTTTAATCTCTCTGTGTCTCCATTTTGTGATGGCAGTGTTGGCACTGCAGATCAATTTGTGTCACATAATGGAAGCTTTGCAGCATGAGGACCCTGCTCTGGGCAAGGCAGGCCCCTCCAGGAAACAAGATTTTGCAGTGTGCTGACCAGAGCTGGCCACTGGGCCTCCTTGTGCTGGTCCCTGGCCAAAGTGGACCTCCTCATGCAGGTCTCTGGCCAATGCGGATATGAGAGCCACAGCTACTGAATATTCCTTTTCAGCCCCAGGTGTAAGGTGCTGTGACACATGGAGTAGCCCTTTATCTTCAGCAGTCCTATGCTTGGATGTGTGCTGCAATGGCTGGGATGTCAGCTGAGAAAGCTGCAGGGTCACTGGCAAACAAAGCACATGTTTTTCCTTTGGAAAACCAAAGATGTGAATGCAAAGGTCATGCAAGTAGATGTGATGGATCCCCATTTTCTGCATGAGCAGGTTCATGGGAGTAAGCACATAAACACCCCATTGGTTTTCAGTGAAGTGCTGATCTCATCCAGCCACTGATTTCAGTGGGGATGGAGTGAGACTACCAAATTCTTGTGAGACTTACATCAGTTGCTTAATTTGACTTTAGTTTAGTCGTCTTGCTTCCAAATGCTCTCCAAAACCTGAGTCACAAATGGATGATAAATCCTTGTATTCCTGTCATCGCATTTTGAATTCCAGTCTGAAAAATCAAACTGGTGTTTTGGAAATGTCACTGAGAACTGTCTCAGCATTTCTAACTTCTTTTTTTTCCCCCACTTTTACTTCCTTCAGAACTGTTCTGTGCATCCAATCCCAAACTGCAAGCAGCACTGTCTACCTTTAAAGTGAATTCCTTAACTAATAACTTGTTTTTCAAAAGAAATTTGCTCAGATATAGTATGTACTGTAAATGCATGCCATTAATTTTTTGTGTGTGTTTTATCAACATTAGGTTTGCACTAAGGGCAAGAGGGTGTATATCAAATAATTACAGAAACAAATCGGAGTCTTGAGAACAGTCAAATGCAGGGAACTCCAAATAGATGATTAAAAGCATTGTCAGATAGCTGCAGTCATCATGTATTTTACTTAATGCAGCTCTTCCATGCAAATGTTGCTGAATCCAGCATCAAACTATCTAGTGAGCCAAATTCATTCAGGACAGCAACAAAGCTGACCCAGGGATGGACCTGCCCTGGTATTGATGAAATAGCTCTTCAGCTCTTCAGAGGAAAATTCCCAACTTACATGCAGTCACTCACCACTAATGAACTTCTTTCCTTGCTGCAGACCAGCCTCTTGGCTTGTCATCTCCCTTCAGCTGCCTCTGGAGAGACTAAACATTTGCAGAATATTTCTAAATATGTTTAATTATTATGTATATTTAATTTGGGCAGATTAATTTTTAATGGATAATTAACTATCTGATGTAATAGATAATGAAATTTTAAACTACAGTGTGCAGTTCCCCTTACATTCTCATTTACTTTAGTTTTGTCTCTCTATGCAGAGCAGATCCAGACATCTGTTGGGTTAAACAGTATGGTTACAGGGCCAGATACATAAAAGATTTGGGGCTGTCATTGAAACCTATGAAAAGATAGGGTTGTGCAGCAACTGAGAACTTAAATACCTGAGCAAATATTGCCATGAGAAAGGGCAGCAAATGAATAGGGAAAACTTCAAATAAGGAAAAAGAGGTTTCTTGAGAAGATCCAAGTAATTATTTGACAGTGTGTTGTTGTATCTCTCCTGAATTTCTCCTTCCCTGCATTTGGATTGACTTGCAGTATTTCCGCAGTGACTTTAAAAGTGGACAGCTTCACACAATAATATTTTTTCTAATGATTTCAAGGATATAATTAAACATTTTATGTTTTCCTAAAGTACTTAAGTATGCTGTTTGTCCACATGAAAGCTTAACCTAGAATTGATTTATCCAGCCCAATGATGAAGGTCTTACAGTGTTTTTTTTTTTGTTTTGGCAGGTTGCTTTGCTACCAAATAATGCTGCTGATCTTAGCAAGCAAATCACTGGTGAAAAAGTGCTTGCATCTAATGCATACATCCCTGGTCCCCCAGGCCAGCCTGGTCAACAAGGCCCTCCAGGTAAGATACAGACCAGAATATCCAAAGTGAATGTCCAATAGTGCCATGAATAAAAATAATAAGTTTCAATCTTTCAGTGTGGTAGGATTTCAATGTTCCATATTCTGACTATTATTATTATTATATTTGTATTTGTGCTGAATTTAAAATGAAAATTTTCAGGTCACTGCAACCTGTATAACATCATCCATTGTGTCTTAGTTTCTGTGTGTTTCTTGGCATACAAGTTGGGTTTGTCCTATATGTGGTAAATGTCTCTCTCTCCCTGGGATATCTCACCTGCTTCAGTTGTCATTTCCTGTATTTTAACTCTGTCTCAAAAAGCTCTCAATTTCATTTCAGGAATACCTGTTGCTTTAGCTCACTGTCATTAGTAGAGCAGAAAACGTGCGTTCAGTTTTCAGGGCTTTGTGCCAGCTGTTTTATTTTTCCTTGCCTGGTTTTGCAAGCATTCATTTATTGGTTTTATGTGTTTCCAAAGGAATCTGAAAAGTAAAACTCCTTCTTTGCCAAGGTATATCTTGAAACAATGAGAAAACCAGAGAGTTCCTAAAGCTAGACACCTTGCGAAGTGCAGCCAGTGATGCTAAAAATTTTGCAAACTGTTGCAAACAGAACTCATTTGGGGTTAATGATAAATCCAAGGAATTTTAGCATTGTGCTGGGTTGCAGGAACATTCTAACAGGGGAGTAGAGGATGTTCCTTAAGAGGTTTGATTTACTCTCTACTGAACTGTGTAGTTCCTCCTTCTTCCCTCCCTCCTCTTTCCCCCCAACCCCCCTCCCCTTTATGCCCAGTGTTGCGGTCTTGCTTTGGGTTTTGAGTCTCTATCTCATTTTCTGGCACGTTTGTGTGCGATACCGTCTCTCCATCTCTCTCCGCCCCCCTGCCCGTCCCCCCCCGCCCCTTTCCCCCGGGCTGAGCTCTCCAAGGTGCTGCACAGATCCCTCCGCGGGAAAACCGCCCTCCGCGCAACCTCCGCCCCTGCCCCGCCGCCGGCAGCCGACAGAGGTTTCACCGCCGAGCTTGATTGTACTCCTTTTTGAAAAAGCCTAACTGCAAGTCTTTGGTCACGCTCAACCCTTCTTACTCCCTGCCTTTCGCTGTCGCTGTCTTTCACCTGCCTCCAGTGTGACCAAAACTGCAATTCAGGTGGTGACGCTTCATTGGTCTTTATTTTGTGCAACTGTTCTTTCAGGTGCCTGGTTTTCCCTTGTTCTTTTTGTAGTGTTTCTCTTGAGCCAAACGCACCCCTTGTTGCCCTGAGTGCTTCCAAAGAACTAACATTCTCTGCTGAACCAGCAGAAGCTGAAAAGGATATAAAGCAAAATGGAAGAACAGAGCCTTTTTTTTTGCCCCTAACACATTGCCTTCCATACCGAGCAAAAGAGAGGTGCAACCCACCACTGAAATGAGCTTGCTTTTGTGCCATCTTGCTTTTTTGTCGCTTCTGTCCCAACAGTCCCATGAGTTTTCTGAGGCTTTCTTTTTATGAGATGTTTCTCAGATGTGGCTCGTTCTTTTCTTCTTTGTGTGAAAATGAAGCATCTCTGCTTTTCATTCTCAGTCTGTGTCCCTAACCACCAGGCAGTGGCAGTCCTGGCTTCTTTGTATACACAAGGTTCAGTGTGTATACAGGTTTGTGAAGGTGTCTTGTAGTCACTGTGAGAAGAAATAATGTCTCAGAGGACTGCTGTGTTGGTTGTGTTCTTGTGGATTTGGGTATGTTAAGGCAACTGGTCTATTGGGTGGTTCAAAATATGTTCAGTTCCCATTGCTTGCCCTGAGGAAGTGTCCTGAAGGCTTTCCCTGGCAGGTAACCTTTGCTGTCGATTGCAGGGGCTCCAGGACCAAAAGGGAGTCAAGGAGTTCCTGGGTCACCTGGACCTCCCGGACAGCCAGGCCCTCGTGGATCAATGGGACCTATGGGCCCATCTCCAGACATATCACATATTAAGCAGGGCAGGCGGGGCCCCGTGGTCAGTATTCTCATCTTCCGTCGTGCACGGTACAATCTGCCTTAGCTACACAACTTCTCACGTCCTTGAGAATACTTTCTTTTCTCTTGCAGGGCCCACCAGGAGCCCCGGGGAGAGATGGTAGTAAGGTGAGGAGGGGTGCTGTTTTCCATTATGTGGGCTCATGTACATGTGAAGTGAAGGCTTGCTAGAGAGACCCTCCACACACTTGCAGTAACTCCCCTTTACAATCTCATTCCTTTGCTAAGCTGAAAACACCCTGTTGTCCCATCCCTCCATGTCTTCCTTCTGCTATTCCTTAAGTCTTGCAAATAACCCTTGCCAGACTATCTGTCAGCCTCCCTCTCTTTCTCTGCAACTTTTGGGGTTTTTCCATGAAGAAACTTTGATGCTTTAGCCCATTTCATTAGACTGCTCTTTTGTGAATTTCTTCTGGTTTATTGGTTAACTGATTTGCTTGTTACTGTCTAGGAGAAATATCAGAAGTGCCTACCTCTGCTCCCACTACAATTAAGGCAATTTCCTTGTGTTTCTCCTTCACTTTCTTTCCTTTTTCTGAGCATGCATACGCTGATGATTCTTGATGTGTGGACAGTAAGTAAAGGAGTCTGCAGAGGCAGACTGATAACTTTTTTGTTTCCTTTAGCCACAGCAAACTAACTGCAGTGGTATTGATTACAGGGGGAGCGAGGCGCACCAGGACCAAAGGGGATACCTGTAAGTATTGCTCACAGTAGGAATTTCCACAAGAGTGATGTTGACTACTAAAAACAGGTCAGCCAAAAGGAAAAAATTCTCCTGGGTCAAAAAGCATGGTGAAGGGTAGTTTATATACACAGAAAATGTTATTGGCAAGAAAATAATCACCCTATTTTATCCAAGTGGTTTTGCCTGCACACCTCCTCCCTTGCCGGGTGTGACACTGAAGGCAGTAAGTGCATCTCTGCCCAGCAAGGCTGGTGGGACATTCTCAGAAGACAGTAGTGTGAGACCCCATGCAGAATTAGTACAGCTCAGACGCTGCTCGTAATGGGAGTTGGATCCCTGGAACCTTTTAAAATCCTGCCCCTCCTCTGTCTCTGGGATTTGGGAAGCTATGGGCTTTCATAAAGTCATTAGGAGGGTGAGAATTTACAATCAGGTTGTCAGGTAAAATTGTTTTAAATTTTCTTGTGGTGTTTTCTCATTAGTGGAATGGCTTTTTCAAGAATAAAACGGTGAATTTACTGTGTGAAATAAGCTTTAAAAGAAATTATGATTTTCTAAAATCAGATAAAACCAGATGGATACTTTCTGCTTCGTAATTACCAATATATTTAGTAAGTGACAGGTAGCAGTGGGGTTACCATACTGAAGAGATACCTTCCAAACAGCAGCATTCTTGACAAAATGTTTAAAATAAGTAATACTTATTGATTAGTCATTATAAGACTGTAATTTCTATCAGCCTATTAAGAAGGAACATAAGGAACCAAGTTTTATCTCCTCTATTTCCATGAGGTGTCAAGATACTCTTAGGAGGCAGATATAGCAAAGGAATTGTTAAGTAACAAAAAGGCTGATCACCTTGTAAATATCTGCAAAAA
Source organism: Scolopax mira (assembly GCA_004320125.1). Taxonomy (NCBI): domain Eukaryota; kingdom Metazoa; phylum Chordata; class Aves; order Charadriiformes; family Scolopacidae; genus Scolopax; species Scolopax mira. The sequence continues at coordinate 47,588 of BJBW01004892.1, forward strand.
CATTTTTCTTCTTTTGAGAATTGTTTTCTGAGCAGGATGATTCAAAAAGAGACTGTTAATTTCTGGCAGACAAAATGACGCAGTATTTTACTCTTACCCCTACAAGAGTAATTATATCAACCTGTCTGAAAACTGTAAAAGCAAAGTGGAATATAATTAATTACCCCTTGTGACTGCAGGGCCCACCAGGTTCATTTGATTTCTTATTGCTGATGATGGCAGACATCAGAAATGACATCGCTGAGCTGCAAGAGAGAGTGTTTGGACACAGGACTCATTCATCAACAGAGGAGTTTCCATTACCTCAGGAATTTACAAACTATCACGACACAGTAGATTTTGGATCTGGAGAAGACTACAAACCACGGGCAGCACCCAGAGACTCCAGGATACAGAAGGCAGCCCATCCTTAGCTATGCCTACTGAAAAATAGACCCCCTTTAGAGTTCTTCAATATAAAAATGCACTGACAATGTAAAATATATATATATATATATATTATTTCCCAGTTTTCTCTCTGCTTTTCCCCAACCATGCTGCCTGTACTGTAGCTTTCCTGGTCCTGTGGTAGCCTCCTCACAGTGATTCCATACCATCACACCTGCACTGTGTGTTGTACCTAGACTATAAAGAAAACCTTCTCAGTACATAATACAGTTAAGGCATGCTCTAGGTAATGGCACAGACCACAGCATTTCATCTGCCTACCTTGCATTCTATGTCCAAATAACACTGTACCCAAATTTTAGCAGGTATAGAGGGAGAGCTGACCATCATCCCTGAATGATGTCAATAATGAAAACCTTGGTCCACTGTTACTTCATACATATAAATATATTATACTGATGAAGTCAAGTCTCCAGGTACTGTTCCCAGGCTTAGGAGAGTATGGAAAGTGGACCTCTGTTTTACAGCAGAGGCCAGCTGTAGATGTATTTTTCTATTATGCTCCACCATGGCAGAAAAGGTAAAAAAAAAAAAAAAAAAAAAAAAAGGTGAAGCAGTGATAAAAGAACACTGCTTCTTGATCTGGAAATTATTTGCTTTGTGTTGCTTGAGTATCAATCAAAGAGAGTCAAAAAGATGTCATTGTCTCAAACTAAGAATACTTTTCTTCTACCATTCTCCCATAGCTCAGTTTGAAGGTCAGTTCCCTTCCTCAACAGGTTCATACTGGATTCATTACACAAAGATAAGCAAGATAATAGGGGATATATAAAGCAGGAAAACCATGGATAAGTGAATCAAGTAGGCTTATTGGGAAGCATAAAACCAATCCCAGCCTTGCAGAAAGAGTCAGATTCTGACCTCCTGTAGGTGCACATCTTCCCTGGTGAAATGCTGAAGTCCAAGTGAAATCGAGAGAAGACCTTGTATTTGCAAAAAGTTTGTTCCTCTGCTGCGTGAGAGTGACCTAAATGGCATTCACAGTACTGGAACACAGAGTTGCAGCATGTTTGGCTGGGTGGATGAGGAGTATGAGTAGGTGCAGGAGTGCACATGACAAAACCTTTTCAACTGGTACGAGGATGGCTAAGGTGAGGTACTGCACATGGGATCCTGTATTTGTGAAGAAGGATGAAAGGGAGTGCCCTTTTTTTACACTGGAAAATGGGATGCACAAGTTATACCATACCTCACAGATGATGTACGTTACCATTTCTTTCGGATAACCACAGCTGCTGAGGACTTTGCCATGCTTAGAAGCTAAAGGAGTATATTAAGCACAAAACTTCAATGTTGTATCTGTGTAGCTGCTACTTCTACAGTATGTTTAGCGCTGGGTCATGTCCATGTTACATTTGTAACATCTTTTGCATTTACAAAGAAAAATTCCTTATTTTGCCATGTTTTTCTGGGCTTGCATGTTTTGTTAGAATAAATACAGGTAAAAATATATGAAGGCCCTTATCAGATAACCCTTAAAGGTTTGGATTCCCTTCTGTGTTCTCTGGGCCCAAAGATGGTGTAATCCCTACACCACTGGCACAGGTCCTGTTGTATAAAAAGCTGGCTGCCTAGGCCTTTTGTATCTTTTGTATATTGTCTTAAGGGGATGTGTCCATTACAGTTGTTGTTTCCCAACTCCTCACTATCACTATCCCACAAGCAAGGGCATTTGCTTTAAGAACCTTAGTGTTCTGTGCTCCGTGTTATATGTATATCAATATTTACAGAGCTTAGAAAAAAGTATGTACTCTCACCCTGTGGTCTTTGGGCTTCTCCTCTGGGAGGAGCTCCGCCAGCAGCCGCAGATCCCAGCAAGTCCTGACAGAAAGTTACAGGCAAAACAGTTTTGAGGAAGAAACCTGTGGCCAAAAGAGGGATGGTGTTACATACAGCAGGCTGAAAGGCAGCATGAACAGAGGCATTTGAGTCTTACTGCAAAGCGGGCAACTAGCTATAAATGACATGGTTCAAGAATATCCGATTTTAAGTAACTTGGTTAAATGCCAAGTGTTGTACTGGTAACACTTGCAAATTGTGTAACTCTTGCATTTGCTTATTGCCACACTCCACCACCTGCTGGATCAGGTCAATTCCCACTATTGAATTAGTAGCTGCAGCTTTTTGGATCATCAGATACTGAATGATGAGTTATATGAGTGACTTCCAACGCACCAACTAGATTCTATTGCCCCCTCCCCACAAGAACGTGTGTTCTGAAAAAGGCATTTATTTTAGTTCTGAGCTCCACTTTTCCAAATGTAGACAAAGAGCAAATTAGAAGTTCCTACAGTTTGACCATCAAATTCAGGGGCAGGTGACAGGAACAAGTTCTTTCCAATAAGGGTGGTGGAGCACTGGAACAGGTTGCCCAGGGAGGTAGGTGATTGAGGCCCCTTCCCTGGAGATATTCAAGGTGAGGCTCAACAAGGCCCTGGGCAACCTGGTCTAGTTGAAGGTGTCCCTGTGACTGCAGGGGGGTCAGACTAGATGACCTTTGGAGGTCCCTTCTGGCCCAGATGATTCTATGATTCTAATTTACCCTGCTGTGCATTAGTATCCAGGGAAGGAAAATTCTGAGACTGGACCAGAAAAGCAGATAAAATATATGCCCCCCTGTAAGTACAGAAAGCTTTCCTACAGATTTGTGAATATAAAATCTGGACCATGTTTTTGTGACTTTCTCAGTAACTTCCCTTTCTGGAGACTGCATCATTGCTTTTCACAGCTGAGAGATGGGTTTCCAACAGATGTGCTTACTCCATGAAAAGGGTGAAGGAAAGTGCTCATTGGGTCTGTTCTTGTCCTTCACCCTCCTTGTTCCGTTCTGAGTTCCAGCAGCAAGGAGGGGACATGGCGATGCCCAAAGTGCCACGGGAATTCCTGCATTAGGGAGAGCCCCTCCAAGCACAGCTGGCTGGAAAGGCTCAGCCTTCTGTCTGCACCCAGCTAAATTCTTTGCATAGACCTTTCTCATTTTATTTCTGATTAATTTTATGATAAATTTGATGACACACTGTGTTGGAAAAATTCCATTAAGTTTTCAGGATAAACACAAACAACCACGCAGATAGAAAAGTGACATTTTCCTTCGCATACCTAAAGTTTTATAAAGCCAGCCCAGAAGAATCTTCTCCAATTGTAGGCTTGGTTACCAGCAAGCCAGGGAAGTCATTATCTTGTGAATTATTTATTACTCTGTGGCCCCCAAAGTAACAACACTCTCTCCCCCCTTTTGTCCCAAGAATACAAAATTAAAATATGTAGAAACATCTACACTCACGCCTAGTTTCATTACTAGGCTCATGCACAAGACAACTTTGTTTCATATAAAAGTTATGTATAATTTTATTAGAAATAAATATTATTTTGATGTTAAGACATCAAGTTATAAGCAGAAGGATAATAAAGAGTTTGTTATTTTATTAATATTAGAAATATATTTAATGGAAACTTTTGCAAGAGTGTGTAGTGATGGGAAAATGCTGATTGTTAATGAGTTTAACAAAATTGTAAAGCTTGGAAAATGCTTTCTTTCAATACTGTGCCATGTACATACAGGATTAGTCTTTCTTGCAAAGCTAGAGTACTGACACAGACGAATTCCTACATAGCCAGGCTAATTCAGGAAAAGGAGAGGAAAATTGATTGTAAATGGAATTAAGCTAATGCCTGGAGTTACTGTTGGCATCACAGCTCAAGTAACCATCTTCCTAGAAGTATTTCAAGTTAAGAAGCTAAGCCCCGGAGAAGCAACAAGAGATGGGGTCCAAGAATTTGTTAATTTCACATTAAGATCTGTATGTTTGTTCCTATTCCACATTCCAATAACTATACTGTTCACTTTATTTATATATGAAATACTAAAATGTGTATGAAATGACTGTGATTTTATGATGTATTCATAATAACAAAGATATTTTTTCTTACGCTGCTGGTAGCTGCTTTTGTTACACATCCTTTTTCTGAAATACAGAAATGCTGACAGCAAGGGACATGTAGCAGGAAACCTCTTTATGCTGCCTTTTAGCATTTTTCTTGCAGCCAAGTTACACATGCTGCCAGGAGGACTATGGGGGCATCACCTTCTGCGGAGCACAGTGGGTTTCTGTTGTTGTGGGAAGAAGGCTTGCACCCACCCAACTGGACAGTGGTTCCAGGGCCCTGTGGGGGCTACCTGAGGCTGGATCCAGCACCATCACCCCATGGTGCTGGTGTACACAGTGCCTGTGGAGCCTGGGGATGTGCTGTGGGGCCCCCAGGCTCTGCTGACATCCCGACACCGGCCCTGGGGACAAAATAAGGTACAGGCTGTGGCAGGCCTGTCTTGCCCATGGCGCCTGCCTGAGCCCTTCCCACAGCCCCAGGAGCATCCCCTGAGGCCGCTGCCCCACCATCTTGTCCCAGCTGCTCAGCGAGGGGCAGTAGGGAGGCCGTCCACTCGCTTTCCTCTCCTCAGGGCCTGTCCGCCTCCACGGCCTCGCCTCAGGGGGTCCCAGGAGGGAAGAAGCGATGCCGCAGAGGCATCTTACACGGCCGGGCTGGCTGCAGCGAAACAAGGCCGCACCGGCGAAACAAGGGCCGTCAACCCCTCCGTGGCACGGCACTACAGCCCCCGGCATGCCCTGCGGCTCCATCTCGCCTGCGCACCTCGCCGCCATGCGGTGAACGGGCCTGCCCCGGCAGGCCGGGACACCCTCCCTACCCCGGGGACCCAGGGGCTTTCCTGCCCCGTTCGGACCTCTCTGTACGCGTCTCCCATCTTCGCTCTCGGTACAACGGCTCTGTGTAGGAAACGAACTACAACTCCCGGCGTGCTGCGCGGAGCGCGGGGTCTGTTGGGAGGCGCTTCCCATGGTGCCCCGCGGCAAGCGTGGCGGCGGCAGGACGGTGGGATGCGGCTGTCGGTGGCGGCCGCCATCTCCCACGGGCGGGTGCACCGGCGGCTGGGGCTAGGCCCGCGGTCGCGCCTCGACTTGCTGCGCAACCTGGTGACGGCGTTGGTTCGTCATGAGCGCATCGAGGCGCCCTGGGCCCGCGCCGACGAGATGCGGGGCTACGCCGAGAAGGTGAGGGGTCGGACGGGCCTTGGGGTGGAGCGGACCGACCAAGGGCATCCTGACGGTTCTGCCTCCTTCCTTCCCGCAGCTCATTGACTACGCCAAGCTGGGGGACACCAACGAGCGCGCCATGCGCATGGCGGATTTCTGGCTGACGGTAAGTACCGTCGTCGTGGCCTTCCCCCCCGCCCTGCAAATCCCTCGTTGCCCCCCCGCAGCTCCAGTGCGGGAGCTGAGTGTGGCTCCTCACCCCCCCTGCTTCCCGCAGGAGAAGGACCTCATCCACAAGCTGTTCAAGGTGCTGGCCCCCCGGTTCCAGCCCCACCCTGGTAGCTACACCCGCCTGCTGCAGATCCCCAACCGGGACGGCCTTGACCGTGCCAAGATGGCAGTCATTGAGCTCAAGGGAAACCCCTTTCCCCCACTCATCCGCCCGCACCGTGACACTGAGAAGACACTGCTCAACCAGCTGCTGAAGGGCTACCGGGAGGACCTGCAACAGGCCACCAAGGGCACCCCTGTCTAGGCATCCCTGGGCCTTGGCGTGAGCTGACCCTGCTGTTGGTGTCCTGGAGCACAGGAATGGAGGATGTCCCAGAAGGCCTGAAGGTTGATTGCTAACCTTGCTTGCTATGATGGGAGGGACAAGCTCAAGGTTTACTTGCTTCTTCCTGTGGTTTGAATAGAGACTTGTCAAGAGAAGGAAATCAAGCTGGGAGCTCTCATGGTTGATATTCTCTGTGTAAATAAACTCTGTTCAGAAAGAGAGTGTGGTTCTGTTTGGACTCTATTCCTATGCACATGAATTAGTAATTTATTCCAGCAAAGACTGATTTTCTTAGAGCTTCTGATCCAACAGCCTTGCTCTCTGGGGCAGCATCTCCACATTCCTATAACAGAGCTACAGTGTTTTTCAGAAGCAAGTGTGCAGCCTTTCAGGGCAGAAAAACTAGTGAAATTTAAATTGGTTCTGCTGTCAGAAGTGCTGAATGCAAATAGGATGATAGCTCTGAGATACGACTTAAAAGAGTCATCACCAAAGCAGCTTGTGTTTTAATAAGGAGGCAATGTGGGCTCCTACCAGGAGCTTAGACATCTCGGCCTCAGGTGCAGGGTTGCAGGAAATCTCTGTGTTACCCTGTTAGAACAAATAGGGAGTGTAGTGGAACTTATTTAGAGAATGATAGAACTACTGGGAGATAATAAACTTAAATTGCAAGACTGAAAAAAAACAACTACAGGCAAAAGACCCGAGACATGTTGGGTTCTTTCCTCCCTCTGAAGTTTCACAAACTAAGCCAAACGAGTAATCTTATGTGGCGAGTTAGTTGTATGGGAAGACCAATACCAACCAAACAAACAATGATGTCAACTGATAATTTAAAATTTGGTAATTCTCTCTTCAGGACACTTTAAACAGTGCAACTTCTATTTTAGCAAATTCTAGTGAGAAATTTCTAAAAAAGTCAGTGTTCCAGGGAGACCTTAACCTTTCTGCTTCTTATGACCTTGAAATTGCTCTCCTTGCAGTTGGTCCTCCAACACCTTGTTCAAACAGTTTTCCTCCAGCAACAAAAGAGATGAACCACACTCCTATTGCTGCAGAGCTTCCACGTAATTAAAACATTGATGGTTTAATGTTACAGTCTCAAGAATAACAGCCTTTGTATATTTCTTCCTTAAACTGGTCTTTTGTCCTAATAAACTGAACCCTTGCATGTTACCAGTTGGCTGAGGACCCAGCAGGCTGACAGGAGCTCTCTGGAGATTCTCGCTGTGCTCCAGGAGCGGGGCTGCTGCCCATGTTCTTCAGGGTAGGATTTCAAAGCAATGAGGCTACTGTGTACCTTGAAGGCAAGGGCGAGTGCTGCTTCACCTTCTTAATGTCTTAGGATTCAGATCAGCAATGTGAATGCTGTTCAATAAGCATAGGTCTTTGGTACCTACCAGCTTATTTAGGATAGCTCAGCAGTTTAACTGTTTTTGTGGGAACTGATGAGAAGCCAAGAAATAGGATTTTAAAACTCAATTACTCTCCCTTGATCTGCCCACCTGTCACTTTCTTAGAGGAGGAGGGACAATAACTATCAAACCATTTTGGTAGAAAACTGAAGGATATGAATGATAAAAATAGTCCAAGGGAGAAAGATGACAGTAATGCTGTAGCTGAAAATCCAGTGTTATGGCCATGGTACCATTATCCAAAAATCCGTTCTGATCAAAGCAGCCAGAAGCAGGAGCAAGTAGATTTATGTGTGGACAAATAAGCATGAAACCACTGATTTAGAAGGGCAGTTGGATAAAAATATTTAATGAGGGAAAGCAAGACAGGCTCTCTTCTACTTGTTGTTAAATTAATAATCTGAGGGGGAAAAAAAGGTGTAGAAAAGCTGGAAGCCTCTAAACCAGGTTGGGGGAAAGTCTTGATAAAGACTTTATATACAGATCCTTAGTGTGCACACCTATTTTTTGCAATATCTGCATTAAGGTTAGGACAGCTGACAAAGCATTTATAATCTCACAATCACACTGTGTTGTCCCTCGAAATGCAACTCTTATATGTCCTTGACCATTTCCTAAGATGTCATAAGCTACAGGAGGGGTAGTGGTCCTGCCAGTCTGTCTTGTGCTCAGGTGGGTCAGGCTTTCAGCTGCCTGTAGAGGAGAACAAAGGGAAAGTTCACTGTTAATACATGAAATCTGTTCTTACTGTTCCCTTGTATCCTGGCTGCCAGAGTCAGTTCTTCACAATTAGTCTTATAACCACGTAATACAGGCAAATACACAGTTTTGTATGGTCATTTTCATGTTCTGCCCCCTTCCCTCAGCCCCTTCCACCTCTGGAAGATGGATGCCTACCTGACTGCAGCCGTGAGACTCTGATACCAGTCATTAATATCGTGTTGGTCACTGGACATCAACAGCAGTGTCTTGTGTGGAAAGGAAAGCTGAAAGGCAAACAGAATCTGGTGCCACTCTGGAATTCCTTGCCAAGGCAGCAACTCTGATAAAAGTAGAGTCATCACCCTTGAACTCAACTCATCCCTGTATACTAATTTCCTTTATTTTTCCCCCTCCTTCATTCCCTCAGATAGAAAAAATTAGCATTACTTCTGGGAGAGCCAGAGGCTGGACAGCAGAGAGCAAAAAAGTCCTGTCCATTTCTTGCAGCTACAGATGACAGTTCACTTTGACTCAATGGGCTGTTTAGAAGTGGGCAATTACAGTCCTTGGCAGCTCGTTATCCAGTTTTGTCCCGTATTCCAAGCTGCCCCTAGAGGTCCTTCCTCTGTCACCATCTGCAGTGATCAGCTTACCCAAGCAGTCTTCCCCGAATGAGGTAAAACAGCTCCCACATGCTGCAGCCCAGGAAGCTGGAATCCCCACCTAAGGCATCAGTCCCAATCAAGGACCCTGCACCCCTCAAGGTTAGGGGCACAAGCAATATCCTTTGTGATAATACCCACATCTTTTCACATTCTCCTTTTTTCAGGATTTTCTGTAAGCTCAGTCCACAGTCAGTGTATTCCCTGTCACATGACTGTGGGTTGTCCCCACGGCTCTGATGAGGGCATGTCAGAGGCTTATTGGACCCTCCCCACCTGAGCTAAGAGAAGCAACCAGCAACTTTGGTCCCAGAGTGCTCAGGAGGGCCTACACCAGGAGGGGAAAAGGACTTACATCTCCCAAAAGACAAGGCTTGTCCTGACTCAGACATTGCATTTACTGCTGTCACCGTTCATCATCTCAGCCCTGCTGCTGCTGAGACAGCTAAAGACCCAGAGTCTGACTCTGATGTTTCTGCGGGGCAGAAGGAGGAAGACTTACACTGAGGAGCCCTCCCTGGCTCCGTGTGTGGCCAAACACTTTGTCCACCACACACTGGTGAAGCGGGTAGACAGCCTGGCACGCCAGTTTGTTTGAGTTCAGCGGGTGCAGTGGGTGGCAGGGCTTTGTCACAACCAAGATATCGTTAAAAAGGAAGAACATCCTGTGCTTCAATTCTTCCCCCTTGGAAGGCACCACCAAAAGCCAACCTTCCCGAATGTACCAGCGCCCTAGGTATGCAAGGGAAATGAACACAGTTGTCAGATCATCATTGGGGAAAAAAAAAAAAAGGATGTAATGAGACAAACAGGGATACAGTGGTTACCAGTTTCTACATCAATTCCAGACACTAGAAGGCCCTAGAAGTATCACAGAAAAAATATCACAGAATCACCTAGGTTCAAAGGGACCTTTTAAGATCATCTAGTCCAACCAATGAAAAAAACAAAAAAAAAAAGCCAACAAGAAAAAAACCCACCATACCACACAAACCCTTACATCCAAAACACCAATCCACTACTAATACATATATCCCCAAGACCAGGGGATCAACTGGGGCCAGTTCACCAGCAGTGAAGGCACACAGAAGCAGTAATTGGCCCAAAACTTTTAGTATGTGAGGAGCAGACCAAAGTTGTTCTAAATCTACTATGTTAATTAAAATTATATTAAGATATTAAAAGAGACCAGAACAAAAATATGGATTCAAAATGGTATGTATACCTTTAAGTCTACATAAGCCTTCAGAAAACATACCATGAACCTTCTTAAATTGTGTTGCCCAATTTTTTGTCAATTGTGGTGAAAGGGAAGTTAGTCTAAGTGTTGAAATTTTATTATTTTTCTCTTTGCTGATGCTGGTCATGCTGGTGCTGGTGCATGACAATTAACAAAAAAACTATACACAGACTCCCAGTAGTTAACAAATTACTGTTCTAATGAGAAGACAGCAAAGGGGACACAACACAACATATTAAAAAGAAGGTCTGAATAGGCAACCTTATCAACCTTCTCTTTTGTAATAGAGTCCAGTGTCACCTACTCATGAAATTAATTGCAATAAAACAAAAGGTAGAGAAATCATCAGGAAAAAAAAAACCCAATTTGATAAAACAAGCTGTAAGCAGTAAAAAATAAAAGAATGGCATCTACACAAAATGGAATAATTAAAGCAATGTCTTTGTCTAGAAGGATTATTGTACAAGATACCCATCAACTCAGGGAAATTATGAAGACAATAATTCAATAAGATTATTTATAAGAAATTAAAGCCGTAATAAAGTATTGCCATCTGGCCTGGTCTGTGAAACACCTGACAGAGAATTTCAGCCACTAATTTTTGTGTCTTACCTTCTGACTAAGCTCATAAATACAACACAATTTTTATGGATTGTGTCTTACCAAGTATGCTACAGTCACAAAACACAGAGGCAAGTGCATTCCTGCTTAGCTTACTCCACAGGAACCACTCCTCTTATTGGAATAAGAAACTGAGAAGGAGAAGGGTGATGCGCAAAAATCAGTCCAAGTTTAAAAACACCAATGGAAGGAAGCTGTCAGCAGCGTGGGGCTGGAATGGGAAGTGTTTCCTTTGGGCTAAGCTGCAATGAGACCCCCTGGCACACAGTCTGAGCTGGACTGTGCTGGAAGTCTTGGGATATAGATCCACATTGAGGGTTTCCAGGGGCAAGTAATTTAGGAAATTCTTGTAAAAGGAGGGCAAGAAGATATCCCTAGGGAAGTTAGGGGTGACAGAACAGTCAAAGAGGCAGTTCTGGCTAAGATGGTATTTGCCCTGTATATGGAAGGCAACAAAGCGGGGTCTCTTTTCAATAGGAGCAGTACATCTCAGAGATGCTGCCACATGTGACACACGCTGGCAAACAACCTCTTTTTTCTACCTGTGCTTGGCTGAAATAGACTTAATTTTCTTCTTAGTATGGGGTATGGGGCTATGTTTCGGATTTATGCTGAAAACAGCACTGACAATACAGAGATATTTTATCTGTTGCTGTGTAAGCACTGATCAGTATCAAGGCCTTTTCTGCTCCTCAGACTGCCACACCAGCGAGCCGACTGAGGGTGACACAAGCTGGGAAGGGACACAGCCAGGACAGCTGACCCCAACTGGCCAAAGGGATATTCCATGTCATGTGACGTCATGCTCAGCACAAAGCTGTGGAAAGAAGGAAGAGGGGGGACATTTGCAGTGATGGCCTTTGTCTTCCCAAGTAACTGTTAAAGGTGATGGAGCCCTGAGTTCCTGGTGATGTCTTTAAACGCCTGCCTGCCCAGGAGAAGTGAATTAATTCCTTGCTTTGCTTTGCTTGCATGCACGGCTTTTGTTTTACCTGTTAGACTTTTTTTTATCCCAAACTGAGGGTTTTCTTACTTTTACTCTTACAATTCTTTGCCTCATCCCAGTGGGGAATGTTTTTTTCACTCAGAAATCCACACGTATGAATAACAAACACATTCACAAGTTCCTGGAGGTGTGCCTTAGAGACCTTTACACACCGTGCCTTTAGCACTCCCCTCCAGCTGCAGCACTAAGACCTCTACAGTAGCAGCCTTTAGTGAGGGCACAGGTGGAGCTCCAAGTGACCTTTTCATAATTGCCTAGACTGGACACATTTCTCACAATATTCCTTACGTAGCTCTCTGGGCACGGAGAGCACCCGGTCACACAAGAGGTCGTAAAGAAATCAGTTACTGAATTAGATGATCTTACAAGCTAGTGACTGTGACTATATATAACTCAGCTATCAACAAAACTATCAACACAAATACTCTGATTTCCGGCACAGCTTAACCACGCAGATAAAGGAAGATTCTTCATGTTAAGGGTGTAAGCACAAGTCCATTAAGCTCGTAGCTTAAGTTAAAAAACACCACAGTCCCTGGGTTCTCAACCCTCAGAAATCCATGGTTCCTGTGCTGGAGTAGAGAACAATACCACTACTTAGACTGTTCCAAAATTATTTAATATCTTTCATTCTCACTCAGGACTTATGCTCCTGACCTCCTTAGATTCCTGTTACTCACTTTCTAACTACATGTCATCAGCTTCTGCTATTCGAATGTCAAGGAATTAAGCTGCTGTTTAGCCTTACTAAAAATTCTTAATAATAAAAAAAGTGCTTGAATTACTAGTTACATTTCTTCACTTCCTATCTACAGAACTTGGGCAGAAGGGGAAAACTGGTTAATATGAGTTGAGTCAGAGATGAAGGTGAGTACATCTCCAGTTATCTCAACTTGTCAGAAGAAGAGCAGAGTTGTCAGTATGACCCACCTGGAGTCAAAATCTGGGTCTTTTGTCCTTTGAGCAGTTTCTGAACCCGAAGTAGCTGCATTGAGTTCTCTCTCTGATTAATGATGTCTTGGACCCAGCAAGATACCTCCGATACAGATTTCACAGCTTCTGAAATTAAAGCAGCATATTCTGAGGTTATCACAAATGAGTACCTTATCTGCCTCATGAGCACACCATATCTATTTTGCTGTGAAAAGATGAAATTAAGATGCAAATGTTTTTAAACCAACTATCAACAGCAGATTTACTCAGTAATTTCAGCAAAAAATTGGACCAGATGACCTCTAGGGGCCTCTCTCCAACTAACACTTCCATGGTTCTAGAAAACATTTATTTGCCAATAAAACATTAGGCAGAGGAACAATTTCTTAGATTTGGAAGCAAAACTAGGGAAAAATGCCCCACAAGTGGTGTTAACTGCTAGTAAATATGCCATGAAGGACATGAATTATCCTAGAAAACTGAGGCATGTGACTGATGGTTATAGAATGGTTTGGGTTGAAAGGAACTCAAACTACATGATAGTAGTCCAACTCCCCTGCCATGGACAGAAGCATTTTTCAGGTTACTCAAAGGTTGATAGATTGCTTAAAGCTCCATCCAACCTGACACTTCCAACGATGGGGCACCGACAATTTCCCCAGGCAACCTGTTACAGTGTCTTGGCCCCCTCATCATAAAAAAACAGAGCTGCCATTTATCTGACTTAACCCCTAGGCCACTTTCCCAGTCAGTTACTCTCCATTTTTATTCCCAATGTGTTCTCAGGGACATCTTAATCAAGATGGAGAAGGGAAATAATAATCCACTAGAAACCCAGAGAGGAGTACTTTTCTTCCTGTGGAAGTAGACTGAAGGTGAGAATCCAAACATTATTAGTGAGGAGGCCAACACTAATCAAAGTGCCAGCATCCACAGGAGGAATCATACTTGCAATTTTCTCGTACTCGTCACTGTCTGGGCTGGTGTTCTCCAGCAGGTCTCTGAAGAAATGTTTATACCTAAGAGAGAGAAAGCAAGTCTGTTTCATGAAAAGATACCAGCAACAACAGCACCCTTCTGTTCGTGACCGAAAGATGAACAACAATCCACCAGGAGATGGATTACACACCTCTCAACCTAACCATTTGGCTTTCGGTCACAATTATTTGATCACGTGCACTTTTGTCTTCAAATATATTAACTAAATTAACCCAAGTACTTTATACATTTGCAAGCCTTTGGTATTTCCTGGGGATCTGACAAAGGCAACCTTACTTATTACTTTTGTTCATAAGACTCTCTTAGCATTCACATAAAAATGTCTTCAATAGCAGACAAATTTCTCTTTGAACTATTTAACTTTTTTATGTCTGAATGGTAGCATTCATACCGTATGTTTCATGCCCACACAAGAAAATAAAGGCATTTCTATAAGAAGCAGGAGCTGCCTTTTTCCTTTTTTCCTCACCAGATTTTACTGCAAAGACCAGATCTCTGCAAATGCTTTCTCCCAATAAAGTAAAACTATTTTTGGTCTGAAATAACAGAAGAAATATCACTTTGAATAGCTTCATGAACTGGCAGAAGTCATATGGCCTGCAGCATATGTTACAGTTTTGAAGAAACTTGAACATGAAAGAGCTGATTAATGAAAAACTTAGACCTTCTGTTATAAAGCCACCATTTTTCCAAACTGTCAGACAGCAACAAATATACTGCTACAAATGTAAAGGAACAATCCAAAGTATTACAGTAAAAAGAAGACCTACGTTTATATCTGCCAAGCTGATTAAAAACATTACATAGAGCTACCAGAAAGACTGTGGTGTGTTCACACTGAATTATTTTCAAAGAAATGGGGCTCTCAGCCTCTCAAATTTACTTTAGCATGGGTAAGACCATGGTTTTACCTACTTGCAGCTACTTGCTCTATTGCAGCAGGAGCTGGGTTCCCAGGGAACTACCTGTGCTTTTGTCCATATACCCTCCCCAAGAAAGGGGGTACAGCCCTCAGTCCCCTCAACCAGCCTCCAGGGGAAAATGCAGCAATCCAGACTGGATCTGCCCAGGGCTCAGACAACTGTGAGGCACCAAATCTGAGGAAACCATACGGGCCCCGATAACCAGATAGGGGAGAAAAATTCCCCTGTGTTCATTACTCTTATCTCTTCCTAAAAGCAACCACCTACAAGAGAGGAAGGTCACAGTGCTCCAGGTCAGCAGCCCGCACAAAAGAGGAGCGAGACTATCTCTGTCAAAGTACACCACTTCTGCAGCACTTCAGACTACTTGTTTTTGTTCAGGGCCTAACTTCAGTAGCTTTCTGAGATGACAGAAAGTCTCCACTTCAGTTCTACCCAAGAGCCAGATGGCTTAGGAGACAGGGCTAAACACAGCTACCAGTCTGCATCATCTCCTATCCACGTACACTGATTCCATTTTGTGTTGAATGTCTTCATGTCTGTTTCATTCCTGTTTATATTCTCCAATTTTGAGATACATTGAGCAACTTTACTTTTCATAGCAATGAAAATGCTATTATGTTCCTTTTTCCCTCTCGCACTAACACCTTGAAGACTCAGAATTGCTTACTTACTGGTGCAACCTCTGTAGGGGCAAAGGAAGAAGATCCTCTAGCTTCCTCCCTTGAAACTGAGGTCGATTCTCCTGGAGCTTCTTAAACCGTCGGAATGACTTGTTTTTCCTCAATTTCTCCTGTGTGGAGCAGAAAAGGAAAATAGCTTTGAGACTATAGAAAGAAATATGTGCTCCAGTCTACATCAGAGCTTGGAACTCTTAAAACTTTTAAACATTAGTACTCTGGTCCTAAACACAAGCATCAACAACTTCTTTTGTGGCCATGGGCAAGTAATTCCTTTTCTCCTGGCCACATTTCCCAGCGGGTAATGGAATAAACATCCTCTCTTCATACATGCACAGCAGTATAAAGCTAGTATATTCAGCAAATGGAAACAAAGAAAAAGAGAAAGGTTGACTCAGACAGGAAAACCTGTGGCTTTTTGCCACTCATTTTAAGACAAAGCAATGCAGCCCCACATTCTTATGACCTCAAGTTAAGTATCAAAACTGGTTTTTTCTCTTCAGAAATGAAAAGTGTGAATATGTACATGCAAATAGAACTAAAGGGAAACATTGCAGTACATCCTACAGCTGGGAACAAGCATGGACAAAAACTGGGAGTTGGGTGGTTTAAATTCCAAGTACAGCTGTCAGGACTTCGAAATAAAAATATACTCTTCTGAAATTTCTTGGAAGATAGGTTATATTTGGAGAGGTAACTGGGAAGGAAGATTTTTTCTTGTACTATAGAAGAAAATGTGAAGGAAAAAGAAACCCCAGTGTTAGGATACAGTTTGTGGTAGTGGGAAAGACTAGACTTCATAATTCTCCAGAAAGAGATCGCTGTTCTCTAGTGTTCCCACAGCACACTCTCCAGGCTTGCCAAACAAGGTGGAGTGGGAGTAAATACAGGATGGTGTTTGAGAAAGCTGTGCTCAGCATATGCAGATACATACACAAACACTGGAAACAAGCTTCAAAAATTTGAAATTCTAAATAAGCAGCTAAGTTTTCACCATTCTATTGCAGAAAAAAGACCGAGAAAATAGCAGCAGACAGAAAAAGGAAGAAAATTGATCAGTTTCTTCTGTTTCTGATTCAGAAACAGAAGAAAAAGGGATTTTTCACTGAATTTTACTGCATTTTTTTAGAGTTGGAAGGGACCATAGAGATCATCTAGTCCAAGTCCCCTGCTGAAGCAGGATTGTCTAGATCATGTTAGAGCATGTCACTCAGGACGGCATCCAGGCAGGTCTTGAAAATCTCCAGAGAAGGGGACTCCACAACCTCCCTGGGCAGCCTGTTCCAGGGCTCCGTCACCCTCACCCAAAAGAAGTTCTTCCTCATATTTGAGTGGAACTTCCTATGTTCCAGTTTGTGCCCATTGCTCCTCATCCTCTCACTGGAAACCACTGAAAAGAGTCTGGCTCCATCCTCCTTTAGCCCACCCTTTAGATACTTATAGGCGTTAATAAGGTCT
>BJBW01004893.1:0-133104 GCA_004320125.1 Scolopax mira
TTCAAGACCCGACTGGATGCAGTCTTGAGTGGCATGCTCTGACATGCTCTGGGTGGTCCTGCATTGGCAGGGGAGTTGGACTAGATGATCTCTATGGTCCCTTCCAACTCCAAAAATTTCAGTGATATTCAGTGATATTCAGTGAAACAGTCACCCCAGTGCTCAGCGTTTGACATGGCTGCCCTGAAGAAGGAGGAGGCTAAATCAATTACCCTGGAAGAGCTCTGAGTGGAAGCCAGGACAGGCTAGAAAGCAAATAAAAATGTGTATTCACAAATTGGCAGAACATGCAAGTATATGCAAACAGAAATGAGAGGGGAACCCCCCCAGGTGTTTCTATCCCACATTTGTACTGGACCTGAAGGCTTCCCTCCCACGGTGTGAGGCAGCTGACAAGCGCAGAGGCTTTCCAGTCATCCTTGCCAGGCCATCTGCTTCCCTGAGCTCTCCCTCCATGCACCCTGCTCCTGTGAAGGCCGTGTCCACCTGGAGCTCACTCAGCTTCAGCATTGCCCTTAACAGAGGCAATGCTCTCCCTGCCCAGAGAAACTACAAGGAGAGGATTCATCCACCATGCATAGGTGGTATCTTGTCCCCAGGTCAGAGAGGCCCCAAATATCCCCAGTAACAAGTCATGGCTTCTCAGGTTCTGTCCTTGCAGTTTCTGCAGCTGGTATCTCCAGGGGGCTGTCTGCTGGGACAGGTATGAAGAGGATGAAACCATTTGCTGGAGACAACCCCTGTGATGCAGAAGAATCACTTATAGGAGCTCTAGAAATGACACTTTATGTGTCTTGTTGTGAGGGTTTTCTCTAGTCTCCTATAAAAGAAACCCATATGCACTATACAAAACATGAGTCTGAGCTGGCCCTGCCCAAGCTCAACAATTCCGTTCAAAGGGCTGGCCAGCACAACTCTTGGTCACAGCATCATCACGAAGCCCACCTGTGATGGGCGGGTCCCTGCAGTCCTTGTATCCTTGTCTCAGTCTCTCTCCATTTGGAAGGTTCCTCACCCTCCACATGCACATCCTCCACCTCTAACTCTATCCCTTTGCATGGAGCCGCATTTTGGACAAATGGAGATTACTGTCCACTCCAAGATCCAGGTAGGATCCTATGCAAGGAGCAGCATCAGCACACTCACGTGCACTGCAGTGTCAGATGGGAATTGCCTGGACAAACATCTAGCCTCATAGCAATGCTGAGTCACAGCTAGTCCAGCAGACATCCCCAACCAACCCCTTGGGAAGTCCTTCTTCTCACAGTGGGTTCCTATCAACACCTATGGCTGGGGTGCCAGCCTGGTCTTGTTGCATGTTTTCTTGCTGTTTAATCTTAAGAAATACAATTCTCCATCTGAAGCCTTGCTACAGCCTGGTATCGCCTTGCCATCGCTTGTGCCAGGGAATCACAGAATCACAGCATGGCTTGTGATGAAAGGGACCTTTGAAGATCATTTAGTCCAACTTTTCTGCCATGGGCAAGGACTAAGTTGCTCAACGCCCTGTCCAACCTGACCTTCAACAATTCCAGTGACAGGGCATCCACAGCTTCTCTGGGTAACCTGCTCCAGTGGCTCACTGTCCTCATTGTAAAAGATTTCTTCCTTATGTCCAATCTATACCTCTCCTCTTTCCATTTAAAACCATTGCCCTTTGAAAGGGAAAGGAAGGAAAGGAGAGACGGCAGGTTTGGTTAATCTGTCTGTCATCAAGGGATACCTGTGTGAGAGGAGCAGCTCTAGTTTCCCTAACCATGTGAGGTATGAGGGGTGCTCTCATGCCTTAGCATTATGTAGCTGAGTAATGAAGGCATCTTCCTTGACTAAAGAATCCTGTCACCATGTCTCCCAGCTGTCTCTCTCCCCAGGCTTTGGGGGGGCTCTGCATTCTCCTCCCCAAGAGGAGTGTGGCCCAGCGATTCCGCTGGGTGGGGATGGTTTGCAGAGCAGCCATGCTGAGGTGTTGCAGAGCTGTCTCTGGCATGGCCAGAGGGGAGCAGTTGGCCTCACCAACCCCTGCACAAGTTTTCTGCAGGTTGGCAATAATGGCATTGAATGGCTTAGCTGGTTTGGCCAGGTGGACTCTGGGCATCTCTTTCTCTGGTCCCTGTCTGTGCAGGGCGCAGCCAGACACGCCAGAAGGTGACCTGCTAATTGCATTACGATGGTGTGGTCTGTGGATTAGTGTTGCTAAAAGTAAAGTTACACGTGGTTCGAGGTAAGCCTGCTGAGTAGTAAACATGTGGGGCAACCCCAGCCTGGCCCCCTCTTGCACGAGGGGAGGAAGGGTTTTTAATGTGGTGGAAAAGCGGGATGTTTCCGTGCCTGGAGGAAGGTGGGACGGTGGCTATGTGTTTTCATGAGGAAAAACATGTTAATGAGGTACCAACTAAACAAGATATGTTAATGAGATATCGATGCACACGGTATCGACCTAGTGGAGCTTGCTAATGAGGCATCGACCATGCCACTGCAGTGCTGGGGTGTTGCACCAGGGAGGCCATGGTCATGCTGGGTCCTGGGCACCTGCTGATAGTGGCCACGTGGGATGCATCACGTTTAACACAAGACATCACACTGGTTGGTCAAGCATGGCTAAAGTGAGGAAATGTCTTACCCATGTGTAAAGCTGCACAGAGCTTTGCTTGGTCCTTTATTGCTGAAACCCATGGAATGAACCACACTAAACTGGAAAATGTGACAGTCACCCTTGGAAGACCACACTTGCTCCAGAGGCTGCAGAATTAGAAAAAAGCTGCCCATGATATAGATGTTTGCCCAGGCAATTCCCATCTGACACTTGTGAGCACCTTTTTTATGATAGGGTACGCAGTGATAACCTGCTCACATAAAAATACCATCTTAACAAAAAAAATAATCCCAACTAGGTCCAGATACCATGCCAGCATCACTAAAGGCTTGCCTTCCACAGTACTGTGTGAGGACCCACCACAAAGTTTTAATGATGATTGAGTATTTCTGCCCCTAGTGGTTTTGCAGCCAGTGAGAGTCTTCCTGAACTTCTCTTGCTGTTGCAGAAGACAGCTGTGGAGTCAGGTTTGGTAGCCTGAAGATCTGAACACAAAAATCTCAGATGGAGATCACTAAGTCTACGGCAGGGCCAAGCATCACACCTCACTGGCATCAGAGTACCCTACAGGTTTTCTGCAAGACAAGACCATCTCCAGATACAAAGATAGTCCCCATAGCAGAAAATGCAGAAGATCTGAGGGTGCCTGATCTGAGGGATGATCAGGACAGGCTCATCAATTTTTCCGTGCAGGCATAGCTATAAATCAAGAAAAGGGAATGGAGAAGTGGAAGGAGATAAGGCCCAGCAAGAAAAGCTGTGCCAGGCATTTCTCAAGGAACCATGCAAATGCTGACAGGCTGAAGGCCGGATACAGGTCAATGGATCTACTCTGGATCTGCTTCCAGGTGCTTGTAAGAAGGTGATTAGAACTGAAACATCTAAATAAAACCATCCACCAAAAAATACTGCAGGCAGCACAGGTTCAGGAAGTTTGAGAGAGAGAAGAGTCAGAAATTCACATAAGAGAAAAGTTAGAAACGAAGACCTACCCATGGCTCCTGGGCAGCAAATACTGCAGGAGTTGTGGTCCAGGTTTAAGAGCATCCCCAGCATCCTGGGACAGGGAGGACAGGGGGCAGCAAACTCACAGAGGGTGTTGTCAGTGAGCATGAAAATGCAACCAGGAAACAAATCCAGGCACTCGTGGCCTTATGGTGGGATGTTGTTTCCCTTGTTCTGCAGAGTGCCCCTACCACAAGCCCCTGGGCTTCGAGTCTGGCTCCGTCACCCCTGACCAGATAAGCTGCTCCAACCCTGAGCAGTACACGGGCTGGTACTCCTCCTGGACAGCCAACAAGGCCCGCCTCAATGGCCAAGGTTTTGGGTGAGTCTGAAAATGCCTCCCTGAGGGGTCTCATGGGCTGGTGGGTGTGGGGGACTGGGGGTCCCCCAGCAGCCTGGGGGCAGGAAGGGCAGGATGGGAGGGCAGCCATGGAAGATGTAGTGGGGCTGGCGGTGTCCCCCCAGGTGTGCATGGCTCTCCAAGTACCAGGACAACGGGCAGTGGCTGCAGATCGACCTGAAGGAGGTGAAGGTGATTTCAGGGATCCTGACGCAAGGGCGCTGCGATGCCGATGAGTGGATGACCAAGTACAGCGTGCAGTACCGCACCGATGAAAACCTCAACTGGGTTTACTACAAGGATCAGACCGGGAACAACCGGGTTGGTGGACTTTGCACTTTGGCAACTGATGGGAGGAGGGGGGCACATTTGGGGATATGAAAGCATCGGGTCTCAGCGGGGAGGTGCCCCAAGAGGGGTTCCTGTGGGAGCAGCAGGGTGGATGGAGCCCAGTGCTCACCCCATACACCCCATATCTAGGGGCATGGAGAAGGATGTTCCTCCTCCCTGTGGTAAGAGCAAGTGCCATGCTGACCAGCCCACAGAAGGATAAAATGCATTCTGTTGCTAATGGTGATGGTGGCATATAGAATGAACTCGGCAGGATGGAGGCATTAGCTGGCATTGAAGGGGAAGTGGCCCCTCCATGATAAAACCCCTTTCTTGGCTGGGACCACACAACCTCAGCCATGTCTGGGCACTGCAAAATGGGGACTCTTTGCCTTGCACAATGCTGTTACAGAAAAAACCCTGAGACAAAATTCTGGACTCTTAAGTCACTACACTTCGAAACAAAAATTGCATTGTAGGGGACCCTACAGTGGTGCCTGTGGCCCCCCATGCAGCCCAGCTGGGCTGAAGGATGCCACAGCTGCTGCCTTCCAGGCATCCTCGGTGTCCATCTATGGGGATGGCCCCATCTCAGCATGGGCGACTGGTGGCTTTGCAGGGTTCCTGCAGCCCTGAGGAGATGCTGAGCATTCTCCGAAAAACAGGTCATGGCAGCGAGAGACACGGCAGCATGGCCAAGCTGTGGGAAGGGGTCCCAAAATACATTTTTTTGTCTATATTGGCATGTCTGGGAGCCTGACTTGTGAAATTCAAACAGCTACTGACCTCAGTCATGCTGACTTTGAACACATAGAGCCCTGCTGGAGGAAGGTGAATGAGAGAGAATAGGGAGAGATTAAATCTAGCCTAACTAGAAAAATTCCTCTTCACTGGAGGAATGACAGGGGGAAAGGGACTTACTTACTCAGAAAACCCACATAGTGTGACAAAAATTATCTGCATCCTGATATTTTTCAAGTTTTTATTTTGGGGGTAGGGGAGAGGGACCTTCCTCCTCCTCCTCCTCTGCTCTGCACAAACACCCCAAACTCATGGGGGGGCAGGATTTCCAGCCCCCTAACCACCCACCCACCCACACCTCTCTCCCCAGGTTTTCTATGGCAACTCGGACCGCTCGTCCTCGGTGCAGAACCTGCTGCGGCCACCCATCGTGGCCCGCTACATCCGCCTCATCCCGCTGGGCTGGCACGTGCGCATCGCCATCCGCATGGAGCTCCTCGAGTGCCTGGGCAAGTGTGGCTGAGCGCCATCTCCGGGGGCAGATGTCCACCTGTGCAGCCACCCAACCTCACCACCGATGCCTGCTGTGGCCATGGTCCTGTGGTATAAATGTCCAGCGGCAAAGGGAAGGGCTGTCTTGAATAAAACGTTGCTTTGCACCGCGCTTGGTGATAAAGCTAAACCCTGCTGTGAAGCTGATGGGTCTTTATGGGGCACATATTGGGCAAGTCGAGATGGTTCATGGCCATGGCTTTGATCTCGTGAAATATGGTGCTTCTGGCCCTCCCTGGGTGTTTGGGGAAATCATTGTCATGGCATGGTGTGGAGGCTAAAGCAAATAGCACCCAAAGAGAGGGCTTGGGCTCTCTTGGGGAGGGCAGGTCTGTGCCCACATGCCTGGGCACCCCTCTCTGCCCCACCGGCACCAAGGAGGGCTCTTGCTCCAGGGCAGATCTCACTCTGCTTTTCCTCATGTTTCTACCGCCAGTCTTTGCCATCCCTGAGACAGGGTCAGGGTCAGATCTGGCCAGTCCCCAGTATGACAGGCCCCAACGGTATCTCACACTCTCAAATCACCTCACTTCCCCTTGTGTCAGAGCACCTTGGCCTGAGCTGCTGGGTCTGTTTTTGGGACAGGCATCGGTCCCTGGTGCACTGGGTGGCTGAACTCCCCTCCATGTCCCCTCCATTTTTGCCCTGCCACATCCTTGGCAGCCCAGGGCACATCACTCCCTGTGGGTGTTCAGGCACAGGAACCCGGGCACTCATTCTCATTGACTGTCTCAATCTCCACAGCCAGTTTCCCATCAGATGCTGAGTACCTGAGGAATTTGGGGGGTGTGTCAGCTGTGATGATGGTGCACCCATCTCCCCAGGGAGACCGCCCAGGTGTTATGGCTTGTGTCCCAGGAGCTGGAACCCAGCACGCCCCAGGAAGGAACCACAGACCCTGCAGCTCCCATGTGGGAGCGTTGTGGGGGGCGCTGGGGCAGAAGTCACTGTTTGGCTTCCCATGTGTCTGCAGCAAAAACCTGGCAGGCACCAGAGGCCTCTTCCCTATTTTTCAGCAGCCCATGCATCCATCCCAAAGAGTTGTGGCATCGGCACCTGAACTGCCTCAGTGGAGGGAGGAGAGGCACAAAGACAGCAGCACCAAAGCAGAGCATCTGCCTCTTGTGCTCCCTTCTTACCCCTGTGGGCAGAGGTGAATGCATGGTGTGCAGGGCAGGAGACAAGATGTAGCTAAAACCAAGTGAGATGTAACCAGAAACATGAGAAAAGCCTTCAGATGTCTGTGCAATTTGTCACATTTTATTAATTCGTGAGGGCAGATGTTTCTGCCTTGTTTTTCCCTGTATATAGAGACAACAACCGTCAGGAAAACATGCTGTTCTGGCAAATCTGAAAGCTTCTGTTCCACCACACCAACAGTCTGAAGTCAAGGAAGATGTAGAAAATACCAAGCCCCACCTTCTGAAATGGCTGTTACTACGTCACCATCCTCCTGGAGGCACTGCACATAAAACAACAGGGAGACAAGGGCTGTTCACCAGCAGTCAGAGCTGTCAGTGTTAATAACACCTACACTGAAAGCTGAAGCATTTCCAGTCCCTGGCCACAGTTGCCATCACATTATCACACTGCTCTCCCTTCCCCAAAAGCAGCACAGCTCCACATCCTGGTAGATGGTGACTAGGAGGGGAGGAGGCTTGGTGGTGTGGCTTTGTTGCATGACCGAGGAGTGGTGGGATGGGGCTGGGGAGGGGTGAAAGGGCAGAGTGGGAACCAGCTGATGATTATCTATAGCACCCCAAAGCAGTTAATCTTGATGGTAACCACCAGCCTTGGCTGTGACTGGCCTTTGAAGAACTCCCTGGCACAGTCCAGGGTTTTGCAAATTGGTTTTGGAAATGCACCCTGCAGCAAGCTTAATCCACAGTCTAAGTGGATGGACCACGTGCCATTGTACACCAAGGCACCACACTAAATTATGTATCTTCACATGACTGATCCTACACATGGGATACCATAAAGCCCTGGAGGAAGACTGTCTAGGTAGAAGGGACTTGTGCTATCACTCTTCCAGCCTCCCAGCTTCAAAGAAATCACCAGATGCTTTTTCCAGACTGAAATGTGCAGAGATAATTAAGGTGGAACTATCTGGCATACACTGAATTTCACAGTTCATTTGCTTCTTGCCTTGCCTTGTCCTTTCCCTGCAGTTCACCCCTCCAGCTTGCATGGGGAAGGGACCTACTTCTGGCTTTCATCTGCGATGTCTAAATGGTTCCTTCTAAAGTGGGAGTTTCTGTTCCAATCCTAGCTCACTTGCTAATTGACCTTTGGAAATTCACTTAACCTCTGCCTCTTTTCTAAAAAGAGGGGTGCTGAGAAGCTTAATTAATTAAGTGGTCCTAAAATGCTTTCAGAATTGCACTTGACTTCCACCTCTGCATAAACACAGCATGTTGGAGCAATAGTGCAACTGAAGGCGCTGTGAAAGCAGGATAAACCCAGCCAAAATACGATTACAAAAATAGAAAGATTTTCCTCATCAAGTCTAACTTCTCCTAGCATATCAATATCATTCTAATTTGCCAGCACAGATGCCTCCACTGACAATTAATCAGAACTGAGGCAGCAGGAGATGATGCAAAGCAGTGCTGAAAAAGTATCTTCTTGGTCCTTACCTGCAGAGGTAGGGAGACCAACACATGGATTTGCAACCATGGTTTGAAACAGGAGGCAGGACCAAGAGCTGCCTTCCACTTCGTGACCTGAATTTTTAGCTTGGCATAGTTCCAGAGAGAAGTGAGGGAACTGTGCTGAGAAGTCAAACGTGCCCACCCTAAACTATGTGACAAGAGATTGCCTCAGGCCATTTGTAATTCAACAGCCCCTTTCTCTTAATGGGTACGCACAGGAATTATCCTTCCACAGCTGTCAGAGAAAAATGATGCACCCACTCTGCTCCCCATCCCATGGGGAACCAATGCTGACTACACTGGGCCTATGGAGGTTGAGGTACTTGACATCTTCAAGGAGGTGGCCACTTCATTTTGTGGAGCCCTGCAAGGAGGACAGAAAAGGGCACTGAGTGCCTGGGGGTCACTATAATGAGATCATTGAAAGAATAAGAGCAAAGTGAGGTTGTAGGAGTAAAATCAAGTCCCCAGAGAGCGGGGGACCTCAAGGAAACAGCCATTTCAAATGCGTTTCTGCCTAGGACTGTTTAAATGCTGGGCCACTTGTCCTGGTGGAAGCAAAAGCCACAAACTCAGGCCGGTTTGGGAGGTGATGGGCACAGCTCGGTGAAGGCACCAGGCAACAGCCTGGTCTCACAATAGCTGTGGCACGACCCACCAGGTGGTTGTTTTGGAAGGATGTGAACAGACTGCAAGGCCTGTTTTCCAGCAAGTCTGATGCTGGAGAGGAAAGGAAAAGAAGGGAGGCCAAGGAAAAGTGGTCCCTGCTCCTCAGTTTGTTGCCAATTACCCTGAAGAATGAGGGACCAGCAGAGAAAAACTTAAAAGTTTTTTAAAGCTGCACACAATAACAAAAAAGAAAAGTCATGGCCAGGACACATTAGAGAGGAACTCATCAAAAACTGTACTGCTGACACCTGGACATTTGCCTAGAAAAGCCTCATCTCATGTGCTGGCTGAAATGCCAATGTGCTACCCAAATGGTGGATCCCCTTCTGCAACAAGGACAAATTCGTTTAATTTCTAGGTAGTGCCTGCTGAAGGGATCGGTAGGTTGATGCTGTTCAGAAAAGAAACAAAAGAGATTTTTGCCCTGACAGCAAGAAAATCCTGCAGTGCCTGCAATGAGATGATAGGAAGGGTGGGCACAAGGTGCTTCAGAGCTGTTTTGTCCATGCTGCTGTGGAAACGTTAGGCTTGTGGACAGCCACAGGCTGGCTTCTCAGATGGCGAGTGAGCAAGGACCTGTCGGGCAGAGGAGCCCTGGTGTGGCTCTGGCTCATTCTGCTCATCTGGGAGCCACGCTGACCTACAGGGAGGCTCTGGAGGAGCCCTGTCAGAAATAAGATGAACCGTTGACCAGTGCCAGTGTTCTAGTGCAAAATCTGCATTTTTATTAAAGACATATTTTGGAAGGCCCATTCAAAAATACATTGTGCTCAGTAAAAATTAACAATTTCCATGCTGATAATTAAGGTTACCACAGGATTTTTTTTTTCTCTTTTAGAATATTTACAGCAACAATAGAAATTGTACAGAAGTTAAGAATGGAATACATGCCCAAAAAAAATTTGGTAAGGTGTACCAACAACATGATACAAAGGGTTGTATACAAACACTTTACAAATGGTTTATTAACTTGCATGAAGTCACCCTTAAATATTCAACACATTTTAAAATCAATTTGTATTCCAGGATTAAAAAGGTTAACACCACATCACATCCCTTCCACAACAGAAAGCATGGTAGATTTAAAAGTTTGTGCGCTTCAGATTTCTAGTAGCTGTTAAAAAACATTGGGGAATCTTATCCATAAGTTTAGAAGTTTCGAAAGCTACCTCCCCAGCCTGTTATTTTTGGAATAGTCTGAACTGGCAGATTGTGAAAAAGATCACATTTTTCTCAACCTCTTCCTTCCTTCCTTCTCCCGTATGACATAAATTCAGAATTCAGCATTTCACAGTGGAGAGCTAAGCAGTCCTGGAAGTCTTTAGCAGATTAACCAGATTTTAAAATGCCTGCATAGAGTTTCCAACAAAATTATGGTTTCATGGAAGATTTTAGCTTATTGTTCCATATAACCTGAATGTATATGGATGTTACTCCTTTCGCTTAGACATATCCTTCAGTAGTACAAATCTAAGATGTGCACTAGCAAAAAAAAAAAAAAAAAAAGTAAGAAGAAAAGGAAAATCGAGACAGTTACCTACACTTAAAGTTTTGCCTTGTTACTAAACAGTTAAAAGATTTGCCATTGGATTTACATGTCAAGAGTTTACACCAAGAGGTTCACATTCTATAGGAAACTTGAATAGCGGCTTCCATCTTGTGCTATGAACATGCTTTGAAGTTGCTAATGGAAAGCTCTAGGAAAGCAGTCACTTCACAATGCACTTCTACGCCTGTACAATGAAGGTGCCACCTTGCATTTCTCAGAACTGAACTCAGGACAGATCCAGAGAAACAATGTCCTGTGAACATAGAGACCTGGTGGAACAAAGCGCCTGGTGGGCAGCGTGTCTTGGTGTGGTGGGGGCACAAGGAGGTAAGGTATCTCATCTAGATGAAATGGAAAATTAAAGTGAAGAAAATCCTGAGCAAGTCTAAGGATAGCTGTTTGAATAAAACAGCAAACAGGGTGGAGTAGTAGATAAGGCCTCTAACTCCCTGATAATCTGCACTAGAGAAACAACGAAGAACAAGGCAACTGCAATATTTGAGAACCACAAGGGGAAGGGCGTGGGAAGACTGCAAAGCAGTGCAAAGGATGGCATTGGGATTTTAGAGGGAGAGCTCAGATGGCTTGGAGGTTTCAGAAGTATATCAGATGAAGGCCCATCAAGATTTTATTACTTGGTTGCTAACAGTACCTAGAGGAAGAATCTTTTTTATATGTCTCTTCAAAATTTGGAGTTAGTAATATACTCAGAACAAACAAACCAAACCTTGACCACATTCTTCTGCAAGAGAGAGGAGGTAGATTGACTTGCAGAGAAGACAAGAGATGTGTAGAGTCACTCTTAGCCTAAGTCACAAATTCCATGTTCAGACCCTTGGCCCACATCTTAAGAGTCACTTTTTCCTGTCTGCATATTTTGAGTTACATTCTAAAAGAGCCTGAGAAACAATCTGATTAGTGGAAACAAAAGCATCAAAACATAGCAGGGCTGCTCATCTCACACTTCTCATGCACCTTCCACTTAGTTTGGGAAATAAAGCCAACTTTTGCTCCAAACAATTGGCTGTCTACAAGGTAACAAATAAGCATCCAAGCAAACTTGGAGCACGTAAAATTCAGACCTAATCAATCAGATTTACCTGTGCTGCCTCAGACAGGAGGTGTTAAGACAGTCCGCTGAGAGAACAGATGACCTACAACAGCTTTTGTCTTACAATTGAAAGAGGATCTCCTGTAAGATTTGCTTAATTTTCATGAAATTTGCTTCAAGATTGCAGAAGGAAAAATCTTGTTTCCATATAACACCTGAACCAAGTGATGTGCACAAGCCTTCACTTGCCTGATGAGCCTGAGCATGGATGCTCTGCTGCTGTTTGACCCTTTGAAAAAGGAGTCAACACCTAGAACCGCCAGGCTGTGTTGTATTAAAAGGAAGGGTTTACTCAAATCGCTCCCTTTTTAACAAAGGCCAGAAGTTAAATGGCTTTTCTCCTCATTCACTACAAACCCCAGTTAATGAACGGTTAATATCATGACACCATTAGAGAGCTGTGTAGGGAAAGGCACCTGTTCTTAAATAGCGTCCTGATTTGAAGGTCATTTAGAAACAGTTAAATAGGGCATTTCACCTTTCCAGTCATCCTCTGTGACGCTCCCATCCTGTTTTGAATGGTGGGCCTACTTACAAGAACAACAGCCCAGATGCGTGATTCATGATATAATCCCACTCACAGATGTATGTACGTTAGCTGGAATGGAAAAAAACAAACATCCATTGCCACCCCACAATTTGCAGTATGTTTTATATGGCTATCCTTTTCATACCCTATGTGCAACTGGGATTCAAACATTCCCCCAGCTCTACTCTGACAGTGTTCAACACATACAGAATCAACTACCTGCAAGTATTCTTGAAGCCTGTCTCACCACCAAATCATTCTAAGACAACAAAAAGCTGAAACATGAATAAAAACCCCAAATGCTTCTAGAGCTTGGCTCCCCTCCAAAGCGCCTGGGTTTTGCCTTAGCTGAAGGGATCACAACAGAACTGCTTTCAGAACCATATAATCCATGTTCCCATTCCTTTCAGGGAGGTCTCCGGCACTGAATTGTTGAGAAGTCTTAGCTTTTTCTGGGTGAACACAGGAGTCTAACCAGCAGCTGCCAGCAATGGCAGCTTCTGCAGAAGAAAGGAAATGAAATAGGGATGCAGCTTTTTATACCAGTAAGATGCATCTGTTAAGAGATCCAACCACAATGGCATGGAACGGCCAAAAGCCTATCACAGGATGCTGCTTCTTGAAGACCCACTCCAGCTTTGCTCCCAGAAACAAGTTGGTGTAGCAGAGAAAGGTGACAAGCCTAAGGACGACCTGAGGGTGTCTTGTAAGTTCAGAAGTTTGAAGCCTGCTTTAATATTTATCTAAAGGAGTGAGTATCTGTAAATAGAGTCGTGTCAGGACCCACGCATTTAGGTGGGTCTGACTTGTTATCAGAAATGAAAGCTTGGTGTCAATCCCAAGCCCTGTAGGATGGGGAATATTTTAGGAAGAAAGGATTGAATTTGGGATCGCTGACTTCCTGCCAAGACTTCTGCCCGGTGCTCCGTGCTGGCAACCTCTCAGAGGAGCAATGAATCTTGGACCGCGATAAATGGAACAAAAAGCATTAAAATAACTCTAAGGGACTGTTCTCTGTGGTCAGGTCAGCTGAAAAAAATTGTTGTTTCAGGTTAATACGTTTACAGGGCCGTTCTAAAGGACAGCTTAAACACATATACAATTTCAGTTAAGATGAGCTTAAGGTGCTTCTTTTCAGTTAACAACAGCTCAAGAGCTATAGTGAAAACACAAACAAGTTTAGGCAGCTTAAATTCTGTAAAATGACTATAGTTCATTTCTGAAACTCAGTTTCTCTTCTATTCACATCATTAACGACGCCATAAGGCAAAACAGATTGCCAAAGAATAAAATGCAGTTTAACTACCATACTTTGTACTAAGTAACTCTATAGAACATGTAGCACAAGACTCACAGACCAGTGAAGAGGAAAGCTCACACTTACAAAATTGTTTGCTCTGTAATTCTCTTCCCCTTTATTGAGTCAGCAAATCTCAGTCACTATAATGAGACTCCTTTAGAAGCCTTGGCAAAATTACATTAGCAATATTCTAAATATTGGGAAGTTAGACCAGGTTAAAAATATACAATTTTTCCCAGCACCAGCTGGCCAAGCTGCTGGAAGTTCTTTCCAACAGAAGGAAGAAAATACTACATACGTTCAACACAATTTAATATTCAACTGAAATCTACTACGGTTTGATGAATGAGCGAAGAAAATGCAGTATGAAGTAGAAACAATTTTCTGTAAACATGGGCCACCAAATACTTGAACATTCCTTGGGTCACCCTTGAAGCTTTGCTAACTACTTTAAACAGCTATATGTACAGTCAGAGATTACCCTGATTTAACTTAATGGGTACTGAGAAAGAAAATCCTTTGGAAACATATTTCCTTGCTAGAAATCAGAACAGCCACAGGCAGCCCAGTATCATCATTCCCAGCATGAAGCTCTTACCAGCAAGCTAAAAGTCTTGCAGAGGCAAAAGGATACATAACCACCAAGTACAGAAGAGTCTAGTCTGAACGCTCCCTTGGAGACATCCAAATCATACTGCTTAGACCCTACTCTCGGATGCGACTTTTGTGAGGGATTTCAGTGGCATCAGCCCATTTCAAAGCAGAGAATGGGACTAACCTAGTTGTGACCAACTGGTGAACCCAAAAGACATTGCTAAAATATGTTGCTAAACTCTGGCAGTGATGACTAGTAAATATCACAGTGTCCTTCCTGGATGCCCCCTGAACTCATCAAAAACTGGATACCATTTCACGTCTGCTCTATTTATATATGCTATATATATGACATATCAACACAGTATATATCATATATATCTAGATATCCTATATCATATATATCTATAGAAAATCACATGCACGTTTCTTGCAGGCAATTGACAATTTTGACAATTACTTTTTGCCCTGGACAAACCTGATGCAACATCCTTCCGTAATGGACTTTCTGACAAATACTTTTAGAGTAGTGGTGCCAAATTTGCCGTTGTTAGTACTTTGGTATGACTCGAGAGGCGCTGGACAGCACGCCCAGTTTGCACTGTTATCCAAGTAGGAAGTTCAGCTCTTGCTGCCTGGCTGCTGCTTCTGTTAACTACGTATATGGCTAAATCATCAAATTTACATTCAGGTTAATCTCTTTTTGGAAAAGACAACATATTTGCAAGTACAAGTGTTTTATGAGGACAGCATCTAAAAAACGAACTATGCTGCAGAGTAATGAGAGAGTTGAACTAATGTGTTTAAAAAGGAAAGATCGTATTGTTCTGACACTACAGGCCTGACTCTCTTATTGCACAAACTTTAGACTGGCATAACTCTTTTGACTCCTACTGGCTCACCTTTGATTTACCTTACTGGTAGCAACAGAGGAATTGGCTTGTGTATTTGCTACACTCGACATTCACCAACGTAAAGGCAGTTTTAACAATCTTGTACAGGAGACTGGAACCCAAGATCTAGTATTTTGCTGAGACTGGTAACTGAACTGTGCATGGGAATATTTGGATAGAAAGACCTAAGGAGAAATGAAGTTGCATGGCAACCTTCTGCCCTCAATATCCAAATACCAGATTTGTACCTCTAAACACATCCTGAAATATAATTAAAAGTGCAAGAGTAGTTTAAATTTAAATACAGTGTTTACCTTATTAGTTAATAGATTGCTAAATAAGATGTAAAATACACATATGCATAAAAGCTTATACCATGATCTGCAGTGCCATGCTATGCATAAGTTTGGCATTTCACTTGCAATTCATGCTATGTTTCTTTGGTTTTCACCCCTGCTATTAAGTGGAAGAGCACCTGCTTTAGCTTGTAGTCACGGGGCACTTTATCTCTTTAGAAGAAACAAAAATTTGGTACTGGGGCTCTGTGCTCTTGATGCAGATGCAGAAATCCCATCAATATTACTAGGAAAGCTAAGGACACAGGGGAGAACATACCACATTTACATTACTGTACAGTTCTGCAGTCTCTTACATTTAGCCAATACTTCCAACAAAATAGCCCATAATAAAGCTTGGAATTGAATGTTATCTTTTGTTTGTTACCAATAATGCCTATGATACTGGGCTCTCATAGCTGAGCAAGATTCATACTGTTACAGTCACATTTATATCCACATTCAACTTCCTTTTATTAGAAGTATAATACTGCACTTTATATCACAAATGTATAAAAATATGGCAGATAGTGTCATAACAATACTTTTCTTTTAAATGAGTATATTTAAAAAACAGACAGTTATTTTCCATTTATATATATATTTATATATAGAATAAAATACTCCTGATGCAATATATAAATGTCACTTAGTTTTTTATAGAAACTACTGTAGCTGTTGCACTGCTTCACAATGTTTCAAACAGCTCAAAATAACTTTACATTATAACATAAAAGATATGATTATAACAGTACGATATTAGGTCATCTTAAATAAATATTACAAATCCTATCAAATATGGAGTTTAAAAAACAAATTTAAGACATAGAATTTAACTTTAAACCCTTAACCGGGATACACTTTTATCACATAAACCCCACTGTTTTAACTAGGCAGCAAAAAAAGTAGTAAGGGCACAGGTCTAGACATGAATGTTTTCACCCTTGTAAGTGCCAATACATACCAGAAGTCTCCCCGCTTTCAGACAGAGGTGTGCACTACGCTGGAATGTAAGTGAGAGAAAACAGCAACGCGTTTTTCTCCCTGACTGGCACACTCCGCCTGGCATCCAGCAACGTTTCTGATGACTGGTAATTCATCGTTCAACTGGTTATACCGTGTAATCCCTGACTCTCACTGTGGTGCCAAACAGCGTAGCTCCACATGTACATATTGCACACCTTTATAAAGTTGAAAATGCCGTCTTACCATCACCAGAACCACCACCACTCACTCCCCTACGCTGATCTCCACCCGCGCTGGCCTACCGGCTGCAGTGCAGTTACAAGGCCGTCTCTTTTAAATCGTTCAGGTTTGGCATTCGCGACCGGTTTGTTCGGTTGTACGTGTGCCCGTTCTGCCCGCTCTTGGCGGGCAGCTGGTCCGAGTAGGGAGGCCCGTCGCTGGCGCTCCTGTTGACCGGGGCGACGTGCCAGGTGGGCTCCAGCGGGCTGGCTATCTGCAGCGTTGGCCTGCTCTTCGCCTGAGGCTCTTGCCGCACGTTGCTGCCGCCGCTGCCGGAGCTTTGACTCATGGGGTGAATTCGGACTTCAGAAAAAGAAGCTTTGGCTGGCTGACTCGGTAAGGGCTGGAAGCGAGGCTCGGCAGGGACGGGATGATTCGAAGAGGAGAGGTGTAAGAGCTTTCGAAGAGATTTCAAGGGCTGGCTCTGAAAGACACGGGGAAAAGCACTTGACCTTCTGCTCTCCATCATACCAGAATTCCCATAATAAAACTGTCATATCCTAAACTGAACATCTTGAACTTCACAGGACTTCTTCACTTTTAGCTTGTATTTATTTGGAATATTTAATTCCAAGCTATCAGTATACAAAAAGTTCCCATCAATACTTTTAACTTTTTTTCCTATGAGAAGACACAGACAATTGCACTAACTGTCCACCTGTCACTATTCTTGCTATTAACTTTAAAACTTCTGCCACATTTTCTGAAGCATGGATATCAGAAATAGAAAGCTCTGAAAAAATTGTGTGAACATCAATTGGGGGTTAGCCAGAGTCCTGAGTTACCATCTGTACTGAAAGAGGGACTGGTAGAACTCAGCAGGGGGGTATTTTGTTTGCTGGCAGCTGGGGGATAAACTGCTCTAGTCCCTCACAGCTTCCTTAACTGGTGAGCAGGTCAAAAGAAAATGAAGACACGGGTAGCAAGAGCTGGGGAAACCTGAGTACACATACTGGTATGAAAACAGCCTCATTAAACTCCCCAGCTTATAGAGCAGCTTGCTTCTTCAAACACTGGGGCTGTCACAAACCCTGTTCTTCAGCTTTCAATATTGTAATGTCAGCAAAGCACGGCACTGAAGCTCCCTCCCAAAGCCTGCCCCCCAAGCTGCTTTTAGAACAGAAGAAAATAATGGATATCTTTGGATATTAATGGATTAAAAAAAAAAAAATATCATGTGTTACTGCATTGATATGCTCCAATAATGTAGCCTGCTTAAACCAGCAGAGGCACAGCCCCCTGTAACGTGGTTGCAACGCTCTGGTGGACCCATCAGGTATCAAACTGTGTCAAGTAGCAGTGTGTCTTCAGCAGGTCCCTTTCCGTGCAGACCTAACTTGAGGGCTTTCCTACGGTGCTACATAGCTACCATAGACATGCACTGAAACATTGCTTGCCTCTGAAACAGACACATAACCAAGATTTCAAAAGGCTCAAAGTTTGACATGGGGACACGTAATCTCTCTTCTTTTCCTTGTCATTCATGTCTAGATTTTCAAAGAATTCTGCAGGACTGCAGGCATGTGATTTTTTTTTTTTTTTTTTTACACTCACTGAGTAGAGAATGGGTAGGTTAGGAAATAACGTCAAACACAATTTTTCTGTTCACCAGAGAAAAAGCTGTCAAGATACCTCAGTGATGTTAAAATACAGGGAATTGATAATGCCACTTACATGCGGCTGGATTTCTGTCATCTTCTCAGGATGCCAATCCTTCTGCCTGCTGCTCTGGTGATTAGAAGAATGAATGGCTTTCTGTAATGCCAAGAGATCCTGACCATCAGTGCTAGGCATCTGCAACAAAATATTAAATACTGGTTTCCTAACATATTCTTAAGAACAGCTGTAAATCATTTCCCCCAGTTAATTACAGAATGCAAGTAAGGCCCATTACTGCAGCAGAATTGCAGTGACCTTTCCATATTTTTCCCCAGAGTAATAGGCTGTGGATATCATGCAGATTTGCTCTACCCGTAGCCCTTAAAGCATTCGCATGCTGTTAGTGTTATTTGCTGTAAGAGAGAGCAGTTAAACAAGACTTCAAAAATTAAAAAAAAAGAAAATAATTGTTGAGCCTCGTCTTCATTTAAAAAGCATTCCATACTGCAGTTAAGACCATGGATCAGTTCTATAAATTTGCTATTGAGTGAAGAAGACCAAAATCTCTCTAAAACTGATGTCTGTCTGATTTTGCCATTGCAAAATGAAATCTTTTCCTTTCCCAGTCTTTCTCCTCCTCCTCAAATATCCCAAACTAAAGCAAAAATTAAGAAACTCCCTATCCTCCCCCCAAACCCAAGGTGAAAATCCAACAAAATTTATGTCAGAAGGGTAATTTAAAACTGAGAATTCTTGAGATAAAACTCTACATATAAGTAAAAAGCAATAGTTAAAGTTTAACCTATCTTAAATGCAAACTGTCTTTTATCATGAACAATCAGGACAAATAAAAATACAGCAGAGACATGAGCTAAAATTTAGTTTTCAGATAATCTGTTGTTAATATTGATAAACTACATTTATATATAAAGAAACAGTTTGCATTAAAAAAAAAAAAAAAAGTATTTCCAATACAGCTACAAAGGAAACCAGGTTAATTTTCTTCCTGATTGAAACAGAAGGAAACAGTTTACTTTTAAACATACATGATTTCACAGCTATTTTCCTCCTTTAGTGTTAGCCCCAGGGCTAATTCTCTCTGGAACTGCGTATGTTTTCAGTATATCAAATATTAAAACATTTTATTTTTAGGCACAATCTATTTCAACAGAACTGCCAATTTTGCTTAAATTTATTGAACTGGCCCAAGATACTTAACTGGCATGAAGAGAAAGTGATCCCATGAAAATAAAACACATGCTGCTGTAATCAGTAAAACAAGTTTACTGGAGCATTTGACAGTGCTACTGTACTTAAAAATTAATACCATGGGTAGAGTGACTACAGGAAGCTTTTTCAAAGAAGAACTATGCTTTAAATTATTCTTTGAATTAAAAAGAGGAAAGAGGGATTTCTTGATGCTTGGATTCTCCCCGTTGGTTGAGTCTGTCTGCAATATAAGATACAAGAACTAAATGCATAGTATTTCAATTCAAGAGATCTGTCCTTACTATATTAATTTTTTTTTTTTTTTTAAATTCCGACAATATATGGTATCAATCCTGTAAGTTGCTTTGGGGGAAATACAATAGTGATTGAATGAAAAAATCACATGGAACAATGGAACAAATTCAAGGAACTCAATGCATACAAAGCAGGTAAAAGAGATCACCTATTCTTATACCTATGTTCATTAGGAATGCAGAGTGTGTTTCAAAGCCCTTCAGAAACAACTGGTAGGTCTTGTTGACTTTACTGAGTTGTGGATCAAATCCTGTAATTCTGGCAATCATTTGTTACTTATGACAATGACCTACAGGGGTATGACATTTGATATTTTATTTACATAAGAAAAGATACAGTAACAATAATAGCAATCGGTTCCAGGATGCACAGTTGATAGCTACTTCTAGAAGAAATAAAGTATTCTATTTTTAACTTCTATAAAAAGCAAGGGTTCCAAGATGAATTATTTAAGTTCTTATAAAAATAAGCCTTCAACAACTTCATGTATAACTGCAAGGGTACTGGCTGTTTTAATTTCTGTAATACAACCAAAGACCATGCCAATGGATGCACAAACAACAAACAGAACTATATAGTATTAAGATTATGAATGGGTCTGTATCTTCCCTGTTCAGGTACAAACAAGCATAGGACACATGTCCTGCATCTAGCATTATTCTGCCCACCGAAAGAAAAAATTATAACAGAATATAATGATTATATAACTAAAGACAAGGATGGATGTACCACCAACAGGGAGGGTTTTCAAACAGCTTTCTCAGTTGCTAGATTCCATCCAAGTTAATGAAGGACAGAGTGACAACTTGGCATAGCTTGTTTAGGAACTTTACAGTCAAAAGAATTTCCTTGTGTGAAGTTCAGTAAGCCAAAAAGGCATCAAAACATTGCTAGGAGAAATGGTCACCTGCAACTGTTTATTCCAAAACAGATAATTTCTTCAGACCCACAGCTTGCAGTATGGGCCAATACCTGCAAAACTCCGGCTCCTCTGAAGACAGTGCCTATTGACACTGTGCACAACCCTCACGGATATCAAATTGTTTGGTTCTTGACAGAAAAAAAATGTGATGCTAGCAATCATCAAAACCGTTTGCTACATTATTGAAAGATTTCACACTAGATGAAAAGAAGAATGGATAAGAACAGCTGGGCAAAAACAATATCACAAAGAATTTCCATAGCAGGCAATAATGATTATTATCCCATGAGGAACTGCCTCTGAACTCTAGGGAGAATGATTAACAGGAATAAACTCTGTAGGAGGAAGAGTCAGGAATTGGGATCGGTTCTGGGCTATTGGATATTCTGAGAATTACGTTATTAAGAAGATGTCTTCCATCCCATTTCAGATATCTTTTATGACTCTTACGATGATCACCAGGAAAATGAGACTTGCTAAAGGATATCA
Organism: Scolopax mira; assembly: GCA_004320125.1. NCBI lineage: Eukaryota > Metazoa > Chordata > Aves > Charadriiformes > Scolopacidae > Scolopax > Scolopax mira. The sequence goes on from BJBW01004893.1 coordinate 20,975, forward strand.
GAAATGCATAGTAGCCAGCTATGATGCACTTCTCAGTGTTGTGACAGTTCTCAGGTGTAGTTTGTTATTTGCCACAAGAAGTCTGTGTCAGAATAATAAGTGGATTTTCATATTTTGAGGACTCTATAAGAATTATAAGCCTCAGAAAAAACCTTGGGTAGTCACAAGCTATCTGTTAGATTTTTAATATGAATTCAGAGAAAACATTTTTTGTGTAGTTGAAGAGCTTTTAGTACTGAAGTCAGATGGTGCTGAAATGGAGGTAATAATTTTTGTTTGTACTGGAAGATGCTAATGAATGTCCCAATGTTTTTTAGGTGGATGTCCTCAACTAAAATTGGATGAAGAACAAACAACAGTGTCTGAACCAGACACCTGTACACACATAAGATGAGATGACATTGAGGCTACTTCAGTTCTTCTGGAGATTTTAATTCTAAAACTTTGTGAAATGTTAATATATCCCTACCCTCAGATAAAATAAAGTCTCTTCTTCCTCCCATAAACTAGATGAAAACGTATAAAAGGCACTGAAGTCTTATACTAAATAGCAGTAACAAAAGCCACGATCCTTTCCCCCAGTAAAACATATAATGTTAAGAATGGTTAAGACACATCACCCTTATTCCCATAGGGTGTAGCAAGAAGACAGAGGTTCTTCTCAAAACACTGCTGTGAAAAAAAACTGTAAAGAATTCTCATTTATAACAGTTTGATCTCCTCCTCACAGGTGTCTGAAATGATTCAAGCTCTGAGGACACACAATAATGCATTTGCCATTCTTGGAATAGTATCTCAATATCCTGCAAAAGAATTTGCTGCAACATCAGCCTAAAACTTGCACCCAAACTGGCTGTCAAAGCATCTGAATGAAAACCAAGATGCACTAGTAGGTGAAGATGGACTAGTAGGTGAAGAAATATTTGAAAAGGCACATAAATAAACCCTGAGTGGGGAAAAAAATTGACTTTCATGTAGTGAAGAGAGAAAATAAGAGAACAAATAGATACACGCAGGCGTGATCACAATTAATACAAAGGTATTGTACTAACCGAGCATATTAAAAGGTGTAAATCAAAACCAATAAACATGTTCTTTTAGAAATACTGCATACTTACAGTTTGAGATTTCTTCTTTTTCTTTTTTATTGCCCTGAAAAAACCTTGCTTTTCTTTCTCCTTGAGCTGTTCTGAATGACTGTTAAGAGTTTCAGGACTTTTCCTAAACACGAAATAAGGTATTGTAAGAGAGATTTTATTTTGATAATATGTAAATTTTGTGTCATAATGAGATCTTATGCCAAATAATGCAAATTATTGATTAAAGCAAAAAGATTCTTAATATTTTAGCATTCATTGGTTCAAGGGTTACTATACAAATGCTAGACAAATAGTCTTACTAAATGGGACAGGAACAGAGTGTTAGGGTAAAATGATTAGCTCAAACTACTGAATAGTTATTTAGGGAAAAGGAAAGCATGCATGTCTTTTGTATGGTTTTCTTTAAGCCAGAATTTAATATTCAATCCAAAATATCACACATGAAGTCTTTCAGAAAAATGAAAATCATATATGAGAGAACATACAAATGGTGATGACGTATAAAAGCACAGGTTCAGTTTATCCACTGCTCACTGGAGAGCCAGGAGTTGCAAAGTTCACCAGAGAGAACCAATTTCAATCAACTTCCTGACCTTTGCTGACATGGTTCCAAATTTATCAGCAGGGAATCTGGGGATCTACTGTTGTCCATTTGAACTTAAAAACTTCAGTTAGTTTGTTATGCTTGGGTGAGACAGTGCTGGCAAAAGAAGATGACCCAAAAGTGGAATAGGTGACTTGCCTGAAGACCGAATTTTCACCTTGTAACTTGTCTACACAGCTGAATTAACTACAGCTGACAAATAACATGTTACTTTAATTATACACAGTTAACTAGGTATGTAAAGAACTGATATGGGATAAAAAGATGGTTTATGTATGACATTGGTGAGACATAACAATGTAGTTCTAGTGCCCTTTAGAATAGTTTGAAAATTGGAAATTATGCAGGAAAGTGTCACAGAAATAACTGCAGAGAAAGAATGTCCTACATTGAAAGAATCAGAGATTTCTATCTCTTTAGTATCTTAAAAACCAGCCAAACCAGCCCCAGCCAATTTTGTTTCCTTGATTGTGGTGCACAAGTACTTATCCAGGAATAAATTACAGACTGCTAGAAGGGTCTTTAAAGTAAAGGGCAAAGACTTAACAAGTAGGTGGACGATGAAACCAGAGACGTCATATTAGAAATAAGGCACTGATTTTAGCAACTGGAATCATTAACTGCCAGAACGAATTCCTTAATGAAAGTGGATTTCCCATCTTTGACATTTCAAATCAGGACCATATGCTTTTCTGGGAGATACACATTAGTTGGGTATGTTACTGCGCCAGTACTGGGCTCCACCAAGAGAACAGTTGACATTTTAGGGCAACAAACATACAGAAAAATCATACTGGGTGATTTAATAGTCCTTTTCCAGTCTGAAATTGTACAAAACTAAAAATGAAATTATTCCATTGTCTAGATGAAAACCTGAAGGAAAGCCACAGTTCTAAGGATTCTGTATGACAAACAGAAGCAGCTTTTCTTGGAGTAACTGTAATATAGCAACACTTAGCTGTCTGCTATACTTATCTTTGGCTTCTAATTCTGGCTTTAAATGCTATGCTATCAGCTGGTGATTCAGCTGCTACTACATGCCAAGCTGATATTTTTTCCCAAGCAAATGTGAAACACATAACTGGGGTAGGAATCACTGGAGTCATCCTCCTTATTGATTAGTATCTTTACTTGATAGGTGGTTTCATCAATTCCTCAACTGCAGAAACGCAAAACCACCTCAAGCTTGAAATGCTACCTGGTCATAAATAGAAATGCATGCAGTGTTTAAATGCTGTAATATAATTGTCAATTAAGAGGATGAGCTTAGAAAAAAATTTAGGCAGAGAGGATGGTGGAAATTTTCCTAACTTAGATTTTTGAAACTTAGATCTAGGGAACATGTTCAGCTGTACAACAACATAGATTTAATGTGAAGATTACAATGCTAGAGGAAAGAAAAATCTTTAATATAATAATCAGATTTGTAAGACACATCTTAAATATACAGGATTGTTAAGGATTCTCATTTCTGTCACATCCCTGTATTTGTTACCACTGTGTAACAGCAGTGGCAGTCTTGTATTAATCACATAAAGCATCAAGGGGAAAGCCCAAAGTGAAGACTGCTGACAGCTTTACAGATTTGGTGAACTCATGAGACTTGACACAGATAAAACATCTACCAAATTATTTTACTAAATAATTTTTACTTAATCTGTTAAAAAACTTGGTGGAAATCATGCTCCCCAAGTATCCTGCTTGTACTCTGAAAGTCCTGTGAATGGGGCTGAGAATCTTCCCAGCTTTCCCCAAAGGAGCTACTGTGCATCCATATCTGCAAACGTACACCAAACCGTAGTCCAGGTACAAATTACCAACCCAGAGACTATGCTACCCTCTGAGCAACAGCATCAGATCACAAGGAAGTTCCCCATGTGGTTACCCTACATTTTAGTTTAAAATTTTTCAATGTCTGGCTATGACTTTTCTATTCCAAAGTCTATTCCAAAATGGAGATGCTGTATTTTTAACAGTGAACTTAATCTTCAGAATAGAGTTTGGAACCATTTTTGCCAGATTTTTAGACAGAGATTCACTCATGTGAGAATTCTTTTCTTTGGCCCAGTGAACCTGGATGAGAAAACTGCTCCCTACAGCAGCTAAGCAGAGAGGAGAGAAGTGAAATTCTGTACCATCATTTAATCTTTATGATTTTAGCGACCAGACAGAGAATAAAAATGAGGGGCTGAGAACTCTGCTCATTTTCAATTGCTGGTTACCCAAAAGCCAGTGGTTTTATACCAACTGGTTTATGTCATTAACTCCTATGACTCATATTGCAGTATAGTTGTCTGAAAAAGCATTGACCTTGAAAAGCAACTGCTTCAAAACACATGCTCATTATGTGAAGAGAGCGAACATATATAGCATTATAGCAGGAAGCTTCAACACCAGGATTTTGTACTGAGTAAAAATAGAGCAGAACGTTTTGATCGATGAAATGAAACACTGGGATATTTTAGGCATCCCAAAAGATGATTTTCAGACAATGAACTGTACAGGAAAAAAATTAGGATTATCAGAAAAAAAATCTGCATGGTATAGTTACTCAATACTGAACTCTTACAATGTAACTGCAAGTATCTTGGTATCTTGCAGAAAGCTCCCAGCTCTTGAAAGCAAACAGTTACACCAGAATCTGTTACCCAGCATCTCTTTTAATGGCAAGTAAGAGGAGCCCTAGAGAAAAGCCCCCACTCGGAGAGCTCACCCTCAAGCAGCAACCAGAGGCAAAACGTGTTGTTGCTATTTTATCTTTCTGTGCCTTTTGCATGTTTGGGACACAAAACGGAGGTCACATTGCTTATTCTGGTCTGAGACATTTGGAAAAGGCATGGTAGAAACAAAAATTCGGTGATTTATCACTAGCATTTATTGCCCCTGGGCAAGAAAGGTATCCAACTTCCCACAGGTACAAAGAGGTGCAACAGCAAACATGCATGATGCAAGCAAGCTGATGTGCTTTAATATCAACTAAAAAGAATAAATATGAAGCATGCTGCATTCATGCTGCCATAGAGAGATTTGTGTTGCAGACAGCTCTTTTGGGGAGGCCGTTCCTCATGCTTGTTTCAGTTACTCTTCAGCAACTCTAATCTAAGCAGGCAGCCTGGCTTGGAAATCCTCTTTAACTGGCAGTTACTACTTCCCGTACTGAACTGTTCACAATTACACACAAGTAAGGATTTTTGTCTAATGAAGGAGTTACTGAAACGTCTGAAGTTTTCTTCAGAAGATAAATAAAGAAACATGAATTCTCCAAGTTAGCGCTTGGTTTTGCTTGAAGTAAAAACCTTGGCAGTTACACAGTTACCACAAATGTGGTCAAGAAAATGTCAGAAATCAGTGAAGCACCTCAAATAGATGGCTTACTTAAGGTAAGAATCTCAACCCCATAAACTGAAGCCCATGGTAAAACTTCTTGGTCTAAGCCTGGTTCTGAAAGCTTAAAAATCAGAGATCAAATCTGAACTTTGTTTGGAGCTGCAAGTATAATTTTTTTCATGTGGAAAGGGAGGATTTATTAACCGGAATAAACCCCAAATCTATTATTTTATATTTAGAATACCACTCAGAAGCCATAAAAGCCACCAGATAGCCTGAGATTATGGCATCACTAAAAAAAAAGTATACACACATGTATGTGTCGGGGGACACACACAGAGATAATGTATATATACACAAATACATTTTACACCCACTCCCCTCTTCTCCCACCCCAGTATCATTCAACATCAGTAACAACAGCAATTTGGAAGTGGTTGGTTTCATAAACTTATAAAGCATATACTTCAGTAGGCTCATTTTTTTTGGACAGAATATTGATGACTACAAATTCTGGAAAGCTTCCTTGCAAATGACATTAGACCGTATCATCTAATTTTTAGTACAAAACAAAAAATACTGATTGCTGGGGAAGGGTCAGGGAAAATGGTAGAGAGGCTCAGAGGTTGCCAAACAGAAGAATAAAGCAAACACATTGGATGACAATGCATATCCAAGTGTCTTGTGCAGGAAATGTCAGTGAGAAAGCTACACCATTAGGAAAGCGAACATACTCAAGCTGCGCACAGATTCCCAAAGCCTCAACCAGTGTAACACACAGAGTTAATTTTTAAGCTTGCAAGTCATAAATTTGTAATTTCATTACTTTTTTTTTTTATAAATTCAAGAATTCTCTAATGGAAAGGAAAAGTATTTACAATGCAGCAACAGCTGTACTGCACACACAGCTGAAGAAGCTTTAAATTAGCTTGCTCAGATACTGGTAAACCTAGTTTCAGGAACATTAAGTGTGACTACATTGTTACACTGAGACAGCAATATGAATTCCCAATCAAGTCATGTTTACAAAGTACTGTGTTATTGTGGAGTCTTGAAAATTAATGGTAGATAGATAACTGTAAGCCTTTCACACTCCTAAGAACAGGATGTTCTTTTCTTGCTATTGTCCTTTTCTTGAGTTTGTGTCATATATATACACACAAAAATAATATTATCTATATTTCTTCTATTTATTATTTTTGCAGGAATGTATGGCACATGCTAGAGAAAATATGACAAACTGTTTGCCATAGAAGGAATACATTTAAATGGACATAAAAGGTCTAAACAACAAAGCTTTCCAGAAGCCCCCAGATACCTTGGCAACCAGTCAATGCAAACACTTCCAAAATGATGCGAGATAAAGTACTGCATGTTAAAGGTTATTCCAAAGATAAATTTAGAACTATAACAATGGTAAAGATAATTCAGGCCAACATTTTGACACACTGGCAGAACAAGGTTAAGCATCTTGCCTATACCTAAATCTTTTGCCCAGCTCAAGACAAAGCCCACATAACTCAAAGAGAATAATCCAATGTTCTTGCATCAAAAAGGAAAAATAGAGCAAGTTCAAGGTCATTTACAGGAAATTAAACTCTAGCAAAGAGAAAATTTTCTAGAAGAATGAAAAATTTGCCTTTCTCCAAATCAAGCTGGCTGAAGTTCAGAAATGATCTAGTAATTTAAGAGTAAAACCTGATGACAAAAGTCGAGTTTATAATATCTTTATTTTTAGAGGCAGGGCAGTGGGGACAGAGTGAAGAAATGCACACAAAGACAAGGGAACATCTGTGACAATTCAGTCTAGCAAACATTCACAAAATCTTTGACAGAAGAAAGGCAACACAGAGCAGCAGTATGAGAAAAGCAGTATTTTACAGTAGTGGCAAGTCCAGGCGGAATACATGTCACTTGTAATTCAAGATGAATTGTCATGTACCAGTTACGTATGTCAGTCAAACATCAAATATTTACTTCATCATAAAATTGATGTAAGCAGAATCACATTCCATTAGAGCTTTCAACATTTTCATAAGCGTATACACAACTTCTATACAGAAAATTAAGTAGAGGAACACAGACTCTACATCACTCAGGAATCTGATTAAGCTGATTTATGCCACAGAACAATTTTGTAACATTAAACCATTGCCAGGACAACTTGCACAGAGTTAACATGTAGAGCTGGGCAGGAAACATTTCAGGAAAATGGGGAATAGGAAAAGCAAAAAGAAAGAGAAACACATGCCAAAAGAGCAGTAACTTGGTGTTGTGGGCACTGCTATTCCTCCCATTTCACAAGAAGAAATGCTTATTCTTCTGTGGGTTCTTCTCTCAAAGGAGCTGTTCCACTTTGTGAAAATATTTGAGTACATTAATTGGAGCAAAGACTTAAATCTAACTGTCTCAAAGTTAACGAAGGGCTTTATTCACTAGGCCATACTCAGCATCTCTGTGGTCCTTTCACCATTTTAACAAGATGAAACAGCTTCAAGAGAATATATTGAGGGAAAGAGAGAATGCACTCCAGAATAACCTCTAACTTCTGGTTCAGGGCGTTCACTTGTTAGATCTAAGATCTTGGTTCAAGCCTCTGGTTAAAATCACGAAGAATAAAGGCCCTGCACTTGAGTTCCTCACATTCCAAAAAATAATGCTGACCCCAGAATATTGGTTATTTTGAGTGTATCTCTGGTTTTGACTGACAATTCCATCCTGGAGCTGGAGAATCTTCCCAAGAAACAGTTAGTGGATATCAGTCTGTTCCTTTGAGAAGTTTTGGTTTCGATAATTTTGCATTGTAAGCAAAGAAAAATACTTGGTCAAAAAAATTCCCAACCAGCTCTAATAACATATGTTATTATTTCAGTTCAGAGTTAAAATAACATTACATGTTTCTTTGCAGTGACCACATAATAAAAGTTAATATATACTGCCAAATGATATATAAAGCAAAGCACGATTCCAGTTGGCTTACGTCATATGCAAGATAGAAAGATTCAGATATAAACAACAACAAAATAGGGTTCAACAGTAGTAATAAATACCTTTTTTAGCCACATAAACCACAACATAAGTACCACCTTTTTACATAAATGACTGGATTCCTCAGCTAACTTCCACAAAATGGATGCAGATGGAGCTACTGAAGGACAGGAAGTAGACTCGAGTGAATCAGAGCAGGTGACAAAGGTTCTGGAGTAAACATTTTCTATTACTGACAAGGCTATATAACCTGAACACAAGCTCAGATACCTGTTGTTTTCCTTCCCCACCCCCTCCACCCTCTTGCATTTTTAAGGAGATAATTCATAGGTTGTTCATGTGAAAACACATTAAATCAACAAACCACTGAAATAGTTCTTCAGATAGCATGATTTTATCGCTCTTTCAGAGAGCAGTGTTTCAGACAGTGGTATGAGGCATAATTCAAGTGATGTGAATACAAACAGTTCATTCCTCGCACCAATCATCTGAAGCTCCATTTCCTAATTTTTATTCAGTGTGCTTTATTGTGATTGAACGAAGTAGAAGGTTAAGAGTATTTTAGAGTTGAACAGCTCTCAGAGCAACAAAATTAAGGTATTTCCCTTTAAGTCCTGCAAAGCTATGCATATGCTGTCATTCTATTACCATAATTATAGTTAATTGTTCTGTGTTATATAATGGAGCCATGTGATGTTTTTAATCTTTTAAAAGATTAATATACACCATTAAAATGTTGCTTAGTCCATTTTCCCATAGAATGTACTCATTTCCTTCTGTGGTACATAAGCAAAAAAAGCATCAGTCCCCATTGTAGGGCGAATATTATATTCTTCATTGAAACAGTCCTATGTTATATACGGAAACATGCATTTTGATACTTTTTCCATTTGTCTGACAATTCATGCTTCTGTAATCCATAAATGAAGCTAGGGCCTTGCTATCCATACTGCATGCACAAAAGTACTTTATCTTTAAAGCACATTATCTTTAACCAAAGACTAATAGCAGAAAAAAAAAATCAGGGAAGTCTGGACAAAAGTATATAATCTTTAATGCATTCAGTGGAATGTTAAATGAAGTATTTCTTGTTGCTCAAAAGGGGACAGCAAACATGCAATGCTATGTCAGTATAGTCAGAGGAAGCAAATCAGGCATGTATAGACAGTTGCAAATTTTGGAAAAAAAAAAGGTGGATTTTTTTTTCCCTCCTGTTAAAAATTCTTTTTCCCCCCCCCCCCCCGCCATTCTTTACACATCTGTGTAAATAACAACTCACCAGGTGTCAAAGGTGGTTTGCCTCTTGGAATGGTTTGCCACCGTGCTGCTGTCTGCTGGTAACACAGAGGCTCTGTTTGACACATTATTTTCTATGTACGTACTGTCGGGACGTGGAGATGGAACTGAACAGAGAAAGAGCAAACAATGTGTAATGACCTCTACCAAAAATCACATCTTTCAGTTGTCTGTTTCCTCTCTAACTCTTTTACAGAAACAAGACAGTGAAGAACAGCTGTACTTTACTGAAAATCCTACCCTTTTTTTACAGTTTGGAAAGCTGTTGTTTTGTGATACTTGCAAGTCATAAAATGATGTAAAATGAGACCATCATCAGAACTTTGGTAATTTGTTATTAGACTTGACAACACTGTATGGAGCCACAAATGCAATCATTATTTAAAAACAGGAATCAGAATAAAAGGTTGGAATACTGTTATTAAAGACAAAATCCACTAAATTTTACACTTTGTCTTTAATTAGAGTTTAAAATACTACCCATTGTGAAAAAAATTACTTTGGATTTTAATATAACTAAAAGATATTACTCCCTAAAAATAAAAGGATCAAAGTCAGATATTATATACTTTTCAAACAGGCATACTGTGTTTTTCGAAACAGGTTATACATACCTGAACATAAATTTATTAGAATTATGAAGATTACCAGAAATACCTACACTGCATTAAAAATTGGTCAGACACCAGTTGCAGAAATATTGCAGCATCACACTATACTGTTTATCAAAAGTTTAATTTGTAAGTTTTTGTTCAAGCTGTAGTAGAAAAGTATGTGCTAATAAGCTTTGTATTAAGTCAGTATTGAATTATATTAATATGAATTTACTTTTTCATAGTAACTTTTTCTTTCAATAGCTTTCGTATAAACTATTTTCTGTATATTATTTAAATACAGTAGCATTTTTCAAATGCAATCATTAATTCAATGAACTAAAATATATTAGTTTCATAGATATAATTCAAGAGGAAGAAACCTCTACTTTATAATAAGGAACTGAATACAAACACAGACCTACAGTTTCCTTAGCATGGGGCTTATGGAAAGTCATTCTTCCTTGGAAATTCTGTTTTATTATGCATAAAAAAGAAGGACAAACCATGTCTAATTTTACAAGTGTTTTAAGAATTAATAAAAGCAATTCAGGATTGAAGATTCTTAAGTATTCTCTACTGCACATGCTATAAAACCTTACACTCAAAAGCACTGCTCAAAACAGTACAAGCTTCAATATTGCTTACAGGTTTTATTATTTCAATGGGACACTTGCAAGGATTGGTAGATTTTAACATGTATAAATCAGGTCATCAGCCAACTAAACAACCTAAAGAGGATCAGAGGGAGATTTGTGACTCTACTGAAGGTTATTAGGTGACTCATAATCGAAGTTTAGCTGATTGGGACTTCTTAAGGCTCAGGAAAGCCCCATAAGCCTCCTAACACTTGCAGGACAGTAATTAGCTTCTTATCATCCTTGTCTTTTTCTAAAGGATTTATCCAGGTTTATCCAAGAGGCAGTTGCTCAGAAATCACCATCTTTCATGTACCATAATAGAACAATATCTATCTGTGTGTATATGCCCACGCACATATACATACATATATATATACACACAGAGTTCTGTGTTATTCCTTATTCTGAACCAGGATTATGTAAGTGTGCTTTGGCTTGTAGGAAACCCTGACATTTAGTAAGTCAGAACAAAAGAAATGAATACAGGTTTCAAGCAATGAAAAACTAGCATTAGAGTTCCATGCATCAGAGTATCTGAAATAGATCAATAAGTATGGCAATGTGTTACAAGTACAGAGGTGTTTCGATATAATGTGAGTAAGAATTTAAAATACAGATTAAAAACATTAATGACATGTTTACTCCAGTAATATTTATTTTTTTCAACTCCCCCTGATAAATTATACCGTTCTTTATGAGGTACTGCACTGGATATACTTTCCAATCAAAGTGAGTTATCATTTGCAAAGAGACAATGTGATACTATTACAGTTGCTGCATACAACCTAGAAGGTCAACCCAGTCTCTGAAAGCAGGCCAACAAAATTATAAAAATTTTTAGTTGTTTATGTTGGTTTTCCATATCCATTTCCACTACTTAATTTTTATTTTATATTCCATGTTAAAATTCTTGTTTAATTTTGAAAGATCCACCAGAAAATTACCTCTGTAAAAGCTGCCAACTCTTCTTGGAACAGGGTCATTATACAGAATTCTATTTTCCTTAGTAGATGCTCCATCTTCTGTGTGTGGATCATGATATGCTCCACCCTAAACAAAAGAAGCAGCAACTATTTCAAATGAAAGACTTTAAACTGATTTGCAGTTTTTAACCAACATACATAAGCAAGAAATCCCAAACGTAACTACACACAATTTTCCTTTCATGTTATTTCCTTTCATGTATATCAAATCACATACTATGTAAATAGTAATGATTTGGGTTTTCTGCTTGCTTGCTTTTTCCAAAATGCCATTAACAAATTTTTTTCTCTTATTGTAACTTTAATGATTTGAGCATGTTTCAGACCCTCAGATTTTTCCCATTAATGAAATGCAGCTGTAACATCTCTGGAGGAATCTTTTACTGAAGGCCTTGTTACATTAACTTCTGATGGAATCTGGTCACTCTGCTACTGACAAATTTTAAAAAGCAAACAGGAAATACAGATTATTTGCAACACCAAAGCACTATCTCTTATCAGCCGTTACATAGTAGTACCAAGATGTGTCAACAGTCACAAAATATACTGTCTACAAAATAATAGTCTCTGAACTAAGAAATCTATAATCTAAATAGTTAAGTCACACAGGACAGCAAAGTGATATCACCTCTATTACCTTTAAGTTACTCTGTTTTTCTGAATACAGTACTTCCTGGATAGTATTTCAAGCAAAAGCTGAAGTATGCCCTGAGAAACATCCATATGCGTGTAATTTGCCCCTAATATGACTTAACTCCACTGTTAAATGAACCAGATGCTGCAATTTTTCCCACAGTACAGACTAAACAGATAAAACTCAATGTTCTCTACAAGACCCCACAGGACACTGTACTAAAACCCCAACATGAATTCAAATCTAGAATGTCCAAGAAGGACAAAGGTGAAAAAAAAAATAATCAAGGAAAACCAACTAGAATTAAAAATTAGAATTTCAATACAGTATATAAGTAATTTGCAAAATCTATTTTGCCTTTTATTAATGAAGATCTGGCCTCACTGTCACAGATAAAACAACCCTTGAAACTCTATAAAGACAAGAAATGGAGCTAAAGCAATGCTTTAAATCACAGTTTGATTCTTCTAAAATTTACAAGAGGCTGAAGCATTTGATTAAAGTACTATTTGTTTAACATACCTCTTCTTTGTCAGCAGTTAAGTTACAAATATGAGACAGTAATAGCAACTTGCACTTGATTTTCTTCTGTTTACTCCCTTTTGTATATGTTTAAAGTAAAATAAAAAGGACCCTTAAAACAAGTGTTTTATTGAGATTTAAAAAGCCCCAAAACTAATACTGCATGTGAATCTTTTTTCTTTTTTTTTTTTTTAAAGCCCAGCAAACTAAGAATTATATTCTTTAAAAAGACTTCGTAAAGCTAAAGAGAATATTAATGAGAAACTAGAAACATGGAAACTATGAGCACCGAGAATCAGCAGAACTGAATAGAAAAAAAATAATAGGAAAACAATGAAGAATCTCTGAGAATGCTTATGTTTATCCCTCATTTTTTCAGTTCAGTAATCCTGAGGGTAGTTAAATTTTCTGATTTCTAATACAGAATGTAGCAAAAAAGTCCCAATAAAAAACAGGGATAGGAAGGAGCCAATGAATGACTTGTTTGTGACAATGCCTTTACGAGGTGTAAGATTGAGAATTTAATTCTGATTTGTTACAGAAAGTAGTATGACCATACAAAACCAGCTTTGTGAATTTAGAGACTTGCCATCCATTTCAGAAGAGTATTTTTCATTTCAGACTTGTGATGGTTGAAATACAGATTTAAAAGCATTAACTGCAGGCTTAAAGTTTAGAAACACTGACTGTGAGAGATAAAGGCAAATTCTTAATGATTATGCATTCCAAACCAAACCAAAATAAGCAAAGCCATAAGCATTAAGATACACATCACCTTTTCTATTTAAAATACTGACAGCCAATTGTCAAAAGGTAATCTGCCTTTACAGAATATGAAATACAATGAAGAATACCAAACAGCACGAGCTTTTACTATCAAGAACTCCAATGTTGGCGTTATTGGCCTTCTACAGTAACATTCTGATGAATAAATAATAGAGAGTATGAGAGAGAAAAACAACTACACAAAGGGAAAAAAAAAGCCTGGTTTTGTAATGGAGCTGCTGTAATCCCTTCTAAGCAAATTTTTTTTTTTTTTAAATTACTCATTGAGTAATTTTTTTATGAGATCTCATGTGTGAATACACATAATTCTGAGTGAAGGAGATGTGTTAAGAAAAATTGTATTATAAATTTTTTCCCCTACTGGACTAAAGCGGCAGACACTAGCTACCTGAAAACTTTTTTATGGTACTTGTAGACCACTATCAAGTCAACCACACATATTTCTTACATAAACTAAGCAGGCAGATTTTTTTAGTCTCTCACAGTAAAGCATTATTTTCAGACCTTAAATAATATTTGCAGCTCTTTGACTTCCTTCAATTTGTCAACAAATCTGAACAAGATGTTCTCCCCTTAGAAGTTACTTTATCACAAATGTACATATAGGGAAACACACTCTTTTTTGTACTTCTCTCTGCATTATTTTGCTCCAATTTGGATCAATGGTATAACAATAGAAAGAGTTGGGCACAAATGCAGTCATCTTTACACACCTGATGTGTAAAACATCAGATAATTCAGAAGTGTTGTGTAAAGAATGTAAATCAACACCAGAACAGGCCCTTTCTCTACCCATTAAATGATGCTCACATTAAACCACAACAATGTATCTAATGACAGTAATCACTGCAAGGACTCCATTTATGAGTGGCTGCTCCAAAATAAAATCTCTAGAATACCCCAGTTTTTTATCATACTAATCAAGAGAAATATTGCAAGTTTTTATATATTGCTCTACTAAATTATGGCATTTCAGCAATAATGTCCTGCTACAAATGAGTGAAAAGCTCAGTTCAAAAATTAACATTAGCATTCATATCAGAAAGACATAAAAGAAAAGCTAAATAAAAACACACATGAGAAGGTTAATTAAGCAAAACAATATGATGAACATTATATCAGACAATGTAACCAAAGACTAGGAACTAGTAATGAAAATTTAACTTCATTTTTCTGTTCTCACATTTCAGCACTTTAAGAGAATGATATTCATAGTCCCTTTTCAAAAGTTATTTAAAAAATAGCCTCTTATTTTGCACTTGAAATATTTAGCCCTGCTGAAAAAAAACCCCAACACCCCTGGCCTTACAACACAACAAATAAACAAACAGAACAGAGAAAGCAGGACACTGTCCCGTAGGAAGTAAAGAGAAGGCAGCAAGCCTTCCATAGGAGCAATAATTTGAACTAACCCTATTAGTATCTTCTGTACAGTCTTCTCGTGATGAGCCAACAGATCTTGTGAGTGACTTATGCTGCACCTGTGGAGATAACAGTTGCAGGCTGTTTGCTCTGGCTGCCATCCCTTGCCCTATGTTTAAGCCACCCTCTGAGCCCTTTGACCTCACTCTGTCGCGGCTCACATACATAGAGTGTCTATGAGGGCGCTGCTGTGAAGAGAAAGGACTGGTATAACCTAGACCATAGGAAAAAGATTCATGTGGAGCAGAGAGAGAGTGGGAATGGCTTCCATCCATGTGATCTGGCAGTTTTAACTCCTCCATTGTTTTGGAGTGTCTTGTTGATGGTCTTCGGGTATCCAGGGTACCCTCACTGCGGTTATTCCTCCCAGATGGACTGAGCAAAGTTCTGTTATCTCCATGGCGGGGAGCAGTTGGACTGGTAGGAGAGTTCAAGTCCATACAGCTGGATGGAAAATACCTACTGCTGTTTGGTTCTGCAGCTTGGGCCCTGGCCTCAGAAAGGTTGCCCACGGATTTTGAGTCTGTCAGAACCCCATGGCTCTTTGACTTTGTCCGATATGAAGGACTCTTAGAAGACTGTGGGATAGTATCAATATAGCTGTGGCGACTGTGCTTATCGCCGGGCTGCAGTGTCCCAGTTTTGTTTTGAGAAGTTTCCATAAATGAGTGCCGGTTCTGCTGAGATCTGGTGTTAGACTTTAGGTACTTTGTGCCTGGACCATCAGAACTTTTGGGGTCCACGTTAAAATCAAATTCTGTTTTTGACTTTGTTTCCTTTGGGCTGAGAAGATGTGGCATGTTATTATTGGCTAGATCCTTGTTGCCAGATCCAGGTGTGTTGCTTGATTTTTTTGCATGCATTGGACTATGTGCAGCTCCAGGAAGGTTTCCATTCAAAAAACTTTCATTTGCTGGAAGACCCTCTTCTCTTGGCCCGCCAACCCCTAGTGTCTGGATATCCTTGCTGTTTGATCTGTGGTGTGACTGCAAAGCAGAACTTTTGCTGGCTTGATTTCTACATCAAAATGCATAAAGAAGCATTAATATACCACATTACATATTCATGTATTAATGACTTCAACAAAAGTAAATTAATTTCAGAAGGGAGTTGCCATTTAAAACCACAAAATTTAACTGCATCAAGATCAAATACTGCCAACTAGACATCAGAAGCTCTACTAAAATAACAGATGTCCAAGTGTTGGTACATTGTTGTTTCTTTCTGGTTATATCCCGATGAACAAACTCAGCTTTGGTTAATGGATTTAGCTGATTAAAAAAAAAAAAAAAGATATAAAATCCAATCATAGAAATTTCAACATATATTTACACATTTATGCATGTGTGTGAGTAAAATATGTGCACATCAATAATGTAAGCAGTAAATTATGAAAATTAGCTGTATATCCATTGGAAAAAATCTTAAATACACCTGGCATATCAAAGTGAAGGTGGAACAATAAAGTATGTCAGCACTGTCAAAAAAGTCCGATACAATCAATGCTCCAGGCCATCTATGTCTGATTTAGAGGGGTAGAGGAGAAGAGATGAGAGGGAAAAGAGGATATTGTGCTGGTAAAGACATCCAGATGGAGTGAGGCTGAGCTCAGTGCAGCAGAGTGAGTCCTGCAACACCAAACGCAAACCCAGGTTTACCATGTGAGCTCCAGCTTTTGTGGAACTTGGCACTATCCCAGTTCTTGACACACTGGCTCATCTCCAAAGCTGCACCCAGAATGCTCTGCCACCAGACTGACTTGAGGGTAGAGTTACTTGGTGATGTCCTTCACCTCTACTCTACTTTCCAGCTTTCCTGGTTTGGGATTAGGGAACTGAGATACGAGCTGATTCTGCAAACACACAGCCTGAATACATTTGAGCAGGTTTTATTCTCTAAGGTTTTCCGGCATAAAACTAGTTCTGCTGGCACTGCAAACTAGCTATGACTAGCAGTGCTGCAGCTGTACATGTTAGCCTTGATGGACCTAGGCTGGCTATAAAATGTTAACTTATTTCTGTATCAAATCTATGATAATGTAATTCAGATACATTCATGAGTGTTAAAGCGAGAGCTCGCTGTACAGATAAGTCTCTACCTTTGTTGATCTTGTGGCTAATTACAATTGAATAATGCTAGCCATTTTTATACTTAGGATTTTTGTACTACCCACTTTCAGTGATCTAATTATGCACCCTATTATAGTTTCTAGAAATTTAGCAATTTTAATGCCAGTTTGAAATATTTTTTAGTTAAAAGGTAGCATATTTTTTTAAAGACATAGAGATATAAAGTACCTAGTAATTTTAAATCAAGCGGCTAGGCAAGCCTTTGTATTAGACAAGAAGCTTCCTGTGGTCTTCTTTTCTGACAACACATCTCTAATGCTAAAACTTCTATCTTAAGTATCTATTAGGGCAGCTAAAACTTTTCGATGTCTATTGCTCCAAAAGTATAGATTGTTAATGTCATCCTCACAAAGCTTAAAATGAGGAGTAATTTTTTTAAATCTCACAGAAAGAGATAAAGAAAACCTTGTCTAGGATTAAAAGCCGCTATCATTTTGCATACTTCAGTGGGTGACCCTTAGGTATTCAGAGGAATACCATGAGGCTTTTTGCACTGAAGCATTTTATCCACCAGTAAACCTAGCTGTTGATGCACTAAAATCAAGTGGCTTCTCTCAAGTTACGTGCATGGGACTCACTGAGCAAATACACTCTCCTTTAAATTCAAGTAGACTAGACTTGATTCATAACTGCAACTGAAAATAACATTCTGCTCATCCACAATTTGGAACATGATCACCCTACACAATTTTCAGACATTTAGCTGCTAAAAATCTCTGAATTTTGAACTTTCAAATACCAAAACAATGAACAGACTTGCACATGTACAGTAATGATAGCATTGCAAAGAAAAGAGCATTCCTTTGGAATCTCAGGCATCTTCCAAGCCACAAAATTTCTACTGCTGTTCAAGAAAAAGGCTTAAATTCTTTTAACATGGTTAAGCCAACTTATTTTTCCTTTGTCATATGCAGAAATGTCTTGAACATTGCCTTTGGTTTCTTTTCAAGAAGTATTCAGCCTGATGCAGAAAGTTAGCAAAAACTTCAGCTTTAATACAGTAAAACTGTGTCTACTTCCTTGATTCAGTGAGGCAACATGGAACAGTATACACGGCTCAATGTGCCTATATTGTCAAATGACAACTTTTCTCTTCTTGTAGGAGATGTTGTATGTAAGCATGATAGCAACTCACTCATTGGCAGAGCAAATGTCAGTGATGAGAGTGACATGACTACATTTACCTGTTAGACAAGGTGTTGCTGTCTACATGGTAAGGTTTTCTCTTCGCTGACCGCGAAGGTGAGCTTCCACAGCGATCCAAGAGTCTTTGGGTTTGAAATGAAGGATGGTTCAAACATTGTTCAGTCAAGTATCTATCAGATGGATCTAACTTCAGTAAGTTCTTTGGAAAACAAATCCCAAGATTTAAATGTTAGTATCTGTATTTGCATTAGTAAAAATATACAGAAAATAAAGAATTTTACTGGATTAGTTTTTTAATCTCCAGAGTTGCTGTACTTAAATGTAACTACTAGAATTTCATGTTGCACTAAACTGCATGTGACACAAACAATTACAAAACCTATGCTTTGTACAGAACAAAAATGCAAAACAAGAATGTATAAGTAGAGTCAAGGCAAGGATAAAAAGGAATATAAAAGCACTACATTAGCACAAGGGCCATTTGGATAGGCCATTTCAGAAAGCCGAAGTCCAGCTGGACCTAAGGCAAGTGAAGAATATAAAGAGTAAAAAGAAGGGGTTCTACAAGTATTCTAGTAGGAAACAGAAGCTCAGAGAAAATGCATGTCTGCTGCTGAATGGAGGAGCCAACTGAATGACAGACAATATGAAAGAGACTAAAATATTCAACGTCTTTTTTGCTGAAGTCATCACATGCAAAACCAGCTCCTACCTCCCAAATATCCCAAATACAGACTTGCAAAATAGCACAATTTTTGAAAGAGATGGGAGGAGAGAGGCAACAAAACAACAGGGCCAAATATATGTCTCTTCGTTAATCTAGCGCAGAAATGCTCTCTAAATAGGGGATGTATCAAGAACTCACTACTTTGGCTGCCATAAATTGAAGTGTGGGTTATTCACTAATCTAGTAATGAGACCTGAGGTCTCCAGGAATGCAGATAATGAGGAACAGACCAAGTGTGGACATGTGACAGGCTGTCCAGCATCTGGAGAAGAGACAGGCATACAGCAAAGTATGTGCAGCATTTGTAGCATGCAAGTTAACCATGAGTCTGTTCTGTTCTTCCCGTCTTTTGCTCATTTTTTAACAACTTTCCAACTCCTGAATTAAGTAATGTAGGCCAAACACAGAATATCCTCTCTGCAGAATCCCTGACCTTTCTCAACTTGTAGGGAGAAACACAGGCAGGAAAGCTGAAAAGAATTATTTAAAGTGGAATAGAATTATTTGGGAACAGGTTCCCTAAAATTCAAGTGCTTAATTTCACAACTTTGTAACTTGTAAATCACAACAAAAGAACACAAGAGACATTGAGATTTTAGATAAAAATTAGGATAAAATGAAAATAAACCCTGCCCCAGCAGGTGTAACAATGGTCTGAAGAATGATCCTGTTCTGAAATTTCTGTTCTGTAATATATGCTATTACAACTTGATGATGATAATGATGATGACAGAAAAAAAGTTTCTCTGAATTAGAAAATAGAGGAAACTGTATAATACCAAAACAAGTAATTATACAAACAATGGTGATATCAAAACATCTCAGGAGGAAGTTCACAAGTACTTTTAAGATGTATTATATTTGTAAACAACAAACATCTTTCCCTACGTATTACAGTCATAAGATAAAATACATTTTCCTACCTTCATAAGATCAAGCAATACACCACTTAAAATTCCCAAGTATCTTCTCTCTAAAGACTGTGGATGATTGACTGCTGGAAACTGTAAAATAATATAGCATAAATATACTGAGAGTGTAAACAAGGTCTACATGAATACAGTGTTTCAAAAATTAGAAACTATACAGTAAATAAAGGTACATAATTAATGGGAATCATAAGCACTGAAAATGTTCATGGTTTGTGAAATGTTACGAAACATCATAATAGAACAAAATACCTGTTGATGTATGATACACATCTAGTCAGCCAAAGAAAGTATTCCTGATTATTAGGGCAGTCAAGGAACTTCTGTCAAATGAGTAATAATGAACTTAGATTTATAAATGTTTTTGTGGCATTATGATTGACAAGAGGTGGGAGGTTTAAAATAGATTAAGAAATAACACAGGTAATATATATTTAAAATAAGGATTAAAAATAGCTTTGAGAGAATTTGAGAGTGTACTAATTAAATACCAAAGATTAACAGACAGTTCCAAAATGTTTTTAGTGAAAAACATCAAAACCCCAAAGGTTTAAAGTTCAGGAAGTTCAGGATTACTTCTGTGATCATGCTGTAATACGGACTGGCAACACCATCAGAAGCAGTGCACCCTGCTGAAGGGCATCTTTTGTCAACTAGTGTCTGGACAAAACCCGATGATGGTAGTATTTGAAACTAGCCCTGGCTGGAAAGAAGAACAGGACAGGCAGGGATGATTTGAAGAAAGAAACAACAAAGCACAGAATTGTGTTGTTTGTTTTTTTTTTTTTGCTTGCCTTGTAAACAAGACAGTAGTCAAATAAAATGAAGATAGAATCTTTTTATCAAATGAAAGAAGATTTGCTCAATATTTCAATGCTATAACATTACATATATCAAGTATAATGAGTTGAAAAGAAACAGATATCCACAGTGATTCATTTCCAGACCACAGCATGCGTCAAACTGGCAGGAAATAGATAAACTGATTTCAGTGAGGTAACTTCAAATTTAAAACCTAAGCATATATGCCAGTGTTTGCAGAATTAGAAATTAAGGCTGGATTTCCAACAAAGGCACAAAAAAACCCTCATGGATTCAACTTATGCTGATTTTAGAGAAAATTATGCCTTTGAATATCAAGGAAGCCTCTGGGAAAAAACCAAACCAAACCAACAATCCGGCAGCCTACAGGCATTAATCACAGTTTATCCAAAATGACATAACTGAGATCCAGTGAGCAGTTCCCAGAGTTGTGGAATTTGCCTAATACTACACAAGTGTTTCAGTTGTAGCCTGGCTTGATCCCATCCACATCCTATGTATTTTCTAAAAAGTCCCCCTAAGCTAACACATCAAAGCAAGAATACTGACAATAGGAAACATGCAGTGTTCTTGTCTACTGGTACTTAAAAGTCATCAGTGTATGTCTAAATGGGCTCAAGTCATACATTAAATAAACCCACATAAATTACTGAGTTATAGTTAAAAATCACTGAAAATACAAGAAAACACTAAAATTCAATTCAGTGATTAGGCAGACACCTGCAACAAAAAATAAACACAAAGATCAATGAACATTTTCAGTGTAAGTTTGCTAGAGTATAAAAGCATATCAGAACTACATGTTTGGTATAAAATGTTAATGTACAGGAAGTCTTAAAGACTTTTACTCCTTTACTTTCACTTGTATATTTTTCATCTCTCACATCTAAGGATCATTACAGTTAGGTGCATATATTTACATGTTCACCTTCCTCAGATCAAATACTAACTTCAAACCTATGCTTTAAAGAGCAACCCAGTACAAACAACCCAGTACAAAATTTCCAAAAACGCATTTTATTTAGAAGCAAGATGCACTGCATGTACAATGTGTTTGTGTAAGTGTTGGACCACTATGAATTACTACCCATTGTACTGGCATTACCTTTTCATAAGTTACATTATTTGACCTTTGAAGGAAAATGAAAGAACATTAGTTTGAATGTGTTTGTTCCTGAATAGTCTCAGTATTTTTCTTTCTACATTGCTGCCTTTTGAAGTGTTTTCCTAATGATTAAGATTTTTATATTAGACAGTAACTTAAGGGAACCAAGGCTTCCATGTTTCCTCCATTTTTTACATGAACCAAATAGCAAAATATTCTTATCTTCATGTAGAATGACCATCATAAAGAAAATTTTACATCTGGAATGATCAGGGAAACATAAAAATGTGCTGGAGCCATGCAAAGCAGTAATATGAGATGGCTGCTCACTGGGATTGTGCAAATTCTCAAGCCTTCTACAACTCATTTGTAGAACAATATTGACAGTCATCCATTACTGCTCACATTTTCCACGAAGGCATGAGCCTTTTGGTACTTTCTGATACCGTATTATTTCCTCAGGCCTTCAACATACTATGGAAGTTTTCTTTTTCAAAAGGATTGAAGAACGATCACTAAACACTACCTATACCTCAAGAGTGAGGAAAACTGTGTGTGCATATATGTGTGTCTATATATGTGCATGGAGGAAATTACAGAAAAAAAAAAGAGGAAAAAGTATGCAAAAGTGCATCTGTATACATGTGCATGTGGTGCTGGAGTGTTCATATTAGAATTTTTAAAATTCTGGGCTACAGACAGAATTTACTCACAGTTATGGTAATGTAGAAATTCACAAAGACTAAATATATGGATAAACAATTTCACATCATGGGCTAGTTTCTATCTTGTGGCCACCCAGCACTGAATCCAGCTTGTAAATAATACTTTGCATGATCACAGCATACCTTCTATCTGCTATCTGCAACAGGAGATTTTCTACTATGTTACATTCAGAAAAAAATGTACTTTTAAGGTTCTCTTATAGTGTGGAATACATTTTTCCCATGAATTAACTAGCGAATATCACATTTCAAACCACCACGTTCTTAAGTATTTTTCATATTTAAGCCATTATTCAGACTTTACTTGAATATACAAAAACTACTCTCTACTAGAAGGCATACATCATTGTCGTCATCGTTAGTATCCTCACTTTACAGATAGGGCCTAGGCAGTAGCAGCATGTTTGAGGCCAAGTAATAAACCATGACCCAGGACAAGAACAGAGACTCATATCTCTGAACCCTGTCCCTGTCAAATTAGGTCTATTCTGTCTTCTGGAATTACTTTATTTTAAAGCTACAAGAGATACTTCATTCTTATTCTAAGACATTGCAGAGCATTTATCCAAATACTATTACACTGCACAACTAGAACTCCAGTAATGTTGAAAAGGCTGTTTATTTTGCTTACAACTTTTAAATCATTGCTTTTCTGAAAAGGGGTATAGTCTTTTTAAACAAAAAATCCTATCTAGCCCACTGTTCTAAACAGCATCAAATACACATAAGACCTTGCAATAAATGCTTGTCTAGTTTTTAAAATCCTCCACTGATGGAGGGTCTACAAAATTCAACAAAACCTCTTAGGAATTTGATATACTTGTAGCTAAAATAATTATCCTAACAGCTTAAACTAACTATTTTTTGTCTTATCATCAGCAGCTAATTTACAGCAACCTTTAACATGCTTTAAGACAACTAGGTTCCCCCTCTTTCCCTTCCTCATTCTCCATATTTTCTCTTCTACAGAATAAAACTCAAAAACTCAGCTCTGTAACACAAATCAGGTTTCCTAAAACCTTCATTTATTTCTTCATCGGATTTTCACTTATGATTTTAGACAACTTATCAAGATCATAAATTCACCTTTCTAAGCAACATTCATTAATAAAAAATTATAACCAAATCTGAATTATAAGGAAACATGAGTACAATCATTGACTGGGTATTGTTAAAGATAGAGCTATTAATTATATATTGCTTCTGGGATTTTGCCATATTGCATGTCCCAACAGAAACAGCTCCTCCACACTACCGAGTCTCTGTTGTTATATGATATTGGCAAACCCCTGAAAGGGGAACAATGCTGTATCAGTAGGAAGAGCTTTTCTACTCGTGTGGCTGATGTAAACTCCCTGGGAATATACAGCCAAAAGCTCTTTTGCCTTGATAGAGGTACCTATGGCCCAGATTTTTCCACAGTAGCCTTAAGACAGCAGGCAATAATTTTCCACACTCTGAATTGACAGAGCTATGCCATTAAACTTCACAGAGCAAACCTGGCAGGGCAATGCTAAACTGGGTATGCTAACTTGCATGTCAAAAAAGTAAAAGAAATTAAATGCAATCTTTAATCAACTTTTAACAGTAAGTTGAACATATTTATAAAACACAATACTGGTATAATCAGAATTTTACTTAGAATTATGAATGCATTATAATCTAAATATCTTATACTTACACAGAAATACACGCAATAGATAACGCAACACGTAAATGAAAAGAACCTTCATGGCAACAATGACTATAACATGAATACAGGGTGAGTAAAATAAAAAAAAAAAACAAACAAACCAAACAAAACAAAAAACCCCAAAGCTTTCTCTTACCCGTAAGCCATGGAAGCGTGGGTTGCTGTAGAATAGCTTCATCTGCTCAGCTGGCAGTGGGCCTAGCACCTTCTGAATGGTAAAGAGTTGGTCAATCTCGCTCTCGCCAGGAAACAAGGGCTGCCCATCACTCAGCTCTCCCAGGATACAGCCTACAGACCACATATCCACAGCCTTTCCATAAGGGGCCCTGTAAAGCAAAGGTACAATGTTGTTTTACCCACTGGCACTGTCTTCTTATTGAGCTGGTTCAATTTATTGGCAGTATTTCCCGTGGCCCACTTCCTTGCAACACAGAATAAAAATTGATATTGAAGAAACTACCTCAATTACCAAGCCGCCTGTTTCTGCCCTCTATTGCCTACTGTATCACTGCTTGCAAAGGCAGGAGAAGTATCTGGTTACCTTTGTGAAAAATCTTACATACAAGAATAATCTTTCTGACTGCAAAGCAGTTACCATTCCAAGTTAAACTGGCACTACCTTCTCTTCTCTCCAGGGATTAATGACTGTAATGCAGAAATAGAGTACATTCCTTTTTCCAGGGGGATAGGTATACTGTGTCTGGCCGCTGAGAGAACAGATAAGAAATCTTTGTTTCAGCATTCATACAGACAAATTTTAATTGGAAAGAAAACAGAATGCTCCTGAAAACTATTTCTTAAAAAACACAGGTGAGGAAACAACGAAAGCATCATAAAATAAATAATCCCTGTTTTGGAGAGATTCTGATGCGTGATTTATGTGTGTACAAGCAATGTTGTATGGTAGGGAGGATGTCACCTGGTATTTTAAACTGCTAATGTCAAAAGAAGCGAAGCTAGCAATGAAGAGGTGTAAGGAATTAATCAGAAACAAAATGTAGGGATGCAAGTGCTACAAGAGCATAGGCTACATGCTTTTCTTGAGACTACATACGAGGGTATTTACTGGAAGAGGCGCCAATACGGATACCCTAGTCAGGAGAGATCATGGGCTTGAGGAAGCTTTGTAAGAAATGTAGGACAGAAAAATCAGAATGTAGAGAATGGTAGTTCATATAATGAGAGATCTAAATCTCTCATTGTACCTAAATAATCTAGATAATGATAATTTAATGATAATCTATCATTAAATCTAAAGGCAGGAACATTGAAGAAACACAGAATCCTTTTGGTCAGTTTCTGATTTTCACTCCAAGGTTCTGTTTCTTGGCAAGCTTTTTAGCTGCCTACCTCAACTGTGCAAAAGCTAATACATTACATACTTTCAGTTTTTCATTGTTCCTACTATAGACCAAAGCAACTCCTTTTCTGTATGCCTGAGTTCTTCCTTGGTGAATTTGTGCAAAAAAAAAATAATCTTGTAAACATCCAACTTATTTCAAGAATATCTTTTGGATGTTTATGTTTTGAGCAGAATGACTGGAGAATTCTCCTCATGTCAAAGAAAAAGCACATAAAAAGAAGACTGGAACAAAGAATAAACTGAAAACATATTTCACTAAGTCTCTTCTTTCTGAAAGCTGTAATCCAATCCAACAACTCAACCTCTGCTTCAAGACATTTTTAAGGTACAGCTGGCTTGCCTATTTCTGGAATAAGACAGTACCAGGAGTTGCAGGTGACAAATCCTATCTTAAATCTGTTCCCTTTCCTCCTCCCTTATGCTGATGATTAAAGGATTATGGTGTGATTAAAGAGAGAACACCCTCACACTAAAGAAAAAAATATCTGACTTTCCCCCATAGATTACTCATGATTAGTTATTTCACTTTATGGAAGGACACTTGGTCAGAGTACCCTTGTTGCCCTTGTGATGATTTAGGTAGGTGCAGGTAAGAAAGTGTTTCTAGCTGGACAATAGCCTGAGTGAAAACTGAGTTTGAGTGAAACTACAGGCTCATTGAGATGCCTAGTGCAAGTAGCATACACTAGCTGGGAAAGTTGAAGTAGGACACCAAAATTTCAAGAACTGTTTGCTTTTCAGAGTATGTCATGAGACTCTGCAGTTCTTTCACAAACATCACAAAATCAATTTGCCCCATTAGAATAGACTGCTGATAAGAAATAACCAGTGGCAAAGCAGAGCATGACAAAACTCCTGAAGTACTACTACCACAATAGCTCTGTGGGTTTATTATTCCCTCACTCATCTTGCATAGTGTCTACTTGTGGATTTGCTTAGAGAGTCAATGTTTGTCCTTCCTGTGATGCTGCTAGTCCAACCCACACATTATGTCAGGTGAGAGCCAAGAAAGGACTAGTTTTTCCTCTACTCTGCAAAAGGCAGCACAGACGAGAAGAGACTCTAGAGCCAAGGATTTGCTCTTAAGACATTCTCTGCCTGTACTGAAAAACTGAGGGTCCGCAAGCAAAACAGTTTGTGAGAGTGCAAGTGGAAAACCTATCTCTTTATTATGACAGAAAAACATGCACATCTTTATCTGCAACCCTTTTAATAGGCATATTTTTCCACTGAAATGAGAAATGGTGAAAAGGCTGCTGTAGTCTGCGGCACTGGAGAACATGAGGAATGGGCTAAAACTCGTTTGACAATTATCTTTCCTTGCTCATAAGAACAAAGGAAGATGAATAATACTTCTTAAAGTTTCCACTATTTCCTCCATAGTCAAACAGAAACAAATCACAAAACGCCCATTTCTTAAGACTGTGGCAGAGTAAATAGCTACTTTCTTGTTTGAAAAGGCATCCTGAAGACTCCTGTGGATTATCAGGATCAGTCTTATCAGATCACAACAGGCAAATAATGCAAGATTGATGTGGTTGGACAAATGAAACAACTACAGGACTGAGAGACCACAAATCAGAAGTACTATAGTCTATTCCTGCACAAATTAGATTATTCAAAGCACATTTTCATTTAGTAATTTGGTATGCCTTGTAATCTTCTGGCTTTCAGCAATATTTTGTCATCAAAGGGTACAGAGTACTCCACTAACAGTTACCTGAGGCCTTCCAAAGTGAGTAGATTTTGGATGTTTTGTGAATAATTAGGCAGTGATTTCTTTCCGCTCCTGAAATGTAAGACTTGAAATCTACTGCAAAATAGAAACCTCTCTGGGACACATTTTAAAAATTGAGAAAGTAAAACTGTATTTGTTAAATGTATTTATTTAATAATCCTGCAAAGACTTTTGAATATTTGATACTGGTAACTCAGGGGAAGGAGGAATGGGTAAGATGAGTGTATGGGAAATAGAACAGGATTGCCAAGAAACAGACATCACGTTATGCCAGAAAAACTTGGCATTAAAAACATACACCAGCAAAGTTGAAGTCATATGCATTAAATACACATACCCCCTCCCTTTCTCTACAAGCTAATCAAACAAATTTAGTCAATTACAAATGGACGTGGTTCCTGCTAAATTTCCTTTAGTAACAAAACAGTTTGAAAACAGCAAGTCGAACTAATACTACGTCTGTCAAGCTTTTCATGTCCTTCCTCTTAAATCCTCATTACTACTACAGACAAAGACTAAAATGTTATGTTACTAAAAAGGTAACAATTGGTGCTTTCTTTCCAAGTCTTTTTTTATACTTACATATATACATACACACGCACTTTGCTGAAAGCTTATTAATATCTGTTCACTCAAAAATTCAAAAAACTGAGCTTTGAGGTTTTTAGTGGCAATTTTAACATAGTATTCTGCACATAAAAATGCAACTGCCTATATCAATTTGGTTAAGATTAGCACAGCTCTGGGAATACAGGGATGACTTTATTGACAGAACAATTACTATCTAATGCCTTACCTATTTAGGAAACATCTAGTTCAGCATTAATCAAAGCTTCCAAGAAAAACTTGTTTCTCAGCAGCATGAAACATTTTGTTTAAAGAATCTTAGGAGTGACCAGTACTTCTTTGATTCATCTTGCGGCTACCAATTCCTTACTAACACAAACTTCTCAGTGCTTTATTAAGATGATTTATACAACCTTCTTCAATAAATTCTTCCTGACTAGTTAAAAGGTCAGCACCATCCTCCTGAGCCACTTCAGCAGTGCTGGTAAAGGGTAGCTGGGAATCAAAACCAAATTGCAGTTTTGATCCAAAGGATGAAGAGAAAGAGGAGTGAAGGTTGCATTGCCATTGCTATACGATATTCACCACAAGGCTGATGGAACATTTCAGGCTACGGACTACCACAGAAACCTCTTTTGAAGGGAATGAGGGGTGGGAAGTACATCTGTGATAATTCAACTTTATATTTTAATCAGATAAGCACTGCTCAGCTCAAGACAGGTCAACATGTCAATGATTCATGCAAACTTACTGGAAATGAACAAAAATTAATGAAGACTGGGAAGCTTCTTGAAATCTTCCCTTTAAATCAATCATAATTCTGCATCGGTAATCTTACCAAAGGTGCTTGAAAAAAATGCTAAGAATCAGTCAAGATTTATCATGGCAGTTCTACAAAATGTACTTACCCAAGCAAGAGTTCAGGTGAGCGGTACCATCTGGTAGCCACATATTCTGTATAGTTAGCATTGCTTCCTTCAGAGAGATTACGAGCAAAGCCTGTCAAAGAAAGAGTGTGGAAGATGATAATATTTTATTATTTTAATTTAACTTTTAAATACAATATGCATATCACCACTGATTTTGGCAGTAAGAGATTACACCTATTTAAATAGAGGCAAATTGTTTACAACCTCGAGTGCAGAATTTCTCCAACAATTGCTTGTCTACCGAAATATAAGTTTTTATTGATACAACAGTGAAAGTCAGCATGTCTATTTTAATGACTACTTTACTTGTGTTCTCTTCCCAGAGGTCTGTGATTATTCTTGGTGCTTTTTCATAATCAAAACTGATTGATAAAAGTTATCTGCCACTATGCTATGCAAGCTATTGAACCATTGCCACTAGTTTTCACTGAGATGCTGTTCATGGAAGAAGATTCATAACATTAGAAACATAACATATGCATGGAGAGCAGACCTTTCCAGTCATTGATCCTGACTACTACAGTCTTACTGCATTCTATTTTTAAAACTAGTCAAGAAACTACGTATTATTCTCATCTAAGGACACTGCTGGCAAGAAATGAGGTCATCTCTACAAAACTACAAAAAGCAGATATTTACTACAAAGCAGCCAAACTGCTTTATAGCTGCATTTGGCTCACCCCATGTGTCAGCTTCACAACTGCTTTAGCATCACATTTATAACAAGGCTCTTTGTGAATATGATCAGAAGACATCCAAATTAACTTCCTCCTCCACATCATTTTATTAAGAATAAAACCAAAATGTATACTTACCTGCAATTATATCAAAACTTAACTTCTGTCCTAAGGCATAACAATTATGACCACTGACTGAGAAGAGTGCATAGAGGGGAAAACCCAGATGTAAGAATAATTTAGATTTTTATATTAATCCCCCTCCATTTATAAAAAGTCAGCCAAGCACCACAGCAATGATGTTACTGAATTCTTCACATAGAATTACACTAGGGCAGATGCTGGCACTGTTTTCAGAAAAGTATTGAGTGTCTTACTGTTTTCAAACAAATGTTTAATAATGAGGTAAGACAGGACAGACAGACCTCAGCAGCAAAACTCCAGATGTGTAAGCTCAAACCGAGACAAATTTTTGAGACTGAAATGCAGAAGAAACATTTTCAAAATGCTTTCTTACTAGGATATGGCATTAAAACTTGGTTCAAAATTCACTTCAGTGAAATCACTGTAAGTCTTTTCATGATTGCATGAACGATGAAGGAGGAATAAAAATTACAAAGTGTCACAGAGGTATAAAGGCATGATTTCATTTTCAGAATCAATAAGTGCTACTTAAATGCAATACTAATTTTTCTTTATATCTGAGTTCTTAAGCAGAAGCTGCCAAAATTGCTTTTCCCACATAACTATGATTGTAAGGCTGTAATTTTTTAAAGATTTTTTTTTTCAGTATTCTGAAAGCATATGTCATTTGGCAGCTTAGTGAAGGAGCCTAGCCCCACTCACCCCTGTGGAACACTAATTTACTCCAAGTTAAGTAAAGGTTTGGATGCAGCTTATTATTATTAGAATAGTGATTTCAGAGAAAGCAATGATAAATTTGTTACTGACACAGGTTACAGCTATTACTTTTTGCAAGATACCTCTACCATCAAGACTTAGTAAACTAAATGGCATATGTGATGAGGACCAGACATTTCAAAGTTGTCCCAAAATAATAATAATTCTGATCTGTTCCCATAAAGCCTAATGAATGTTACTGATGTTGCTGAAGAAAAGCTGGAAAGGAATTTTTTATTACACATAACATTGGATTTGGGTAAATTTCTAACCATTACTATATTTAGAACTGCTTAGGCAGCTCCATTTCTGTTTCAAATTACATGACCCATCTGATTAATCTTGTGAGTGAAAAATTCATTCACGGGTTTAAAGAAGAGAAAGCAGATAACCAGCAGCTACACTGAAGAAACGGGATATTCAAAATGAACAGTAGGAAGTCAGTCCCAAACAAGGCAGGGTAGGGGGAAGATGTCACAAAATGCAAATAAACACATGTGCTAATGCAATGCATAAGCCTTGCAGCCCATGAGCCCATGTGCACCAGAACAATCAACAAGTCAAGGGTGCATACTCCTCTCCTCCGGGCCAGTCTACTGCAACTTGGTCAGCAGCTACTATGTCCACAGACCATCAGTAGCTAATGTAGTCTGAAAAATCAGCCCCCAGCTTTACAGATTAGGTCCAGCACAGATTTGACATGACAAGACAGAAAGAAGAATTATCATCATGGGCTTTGGTGTCATCTGTATATTGTTGGGTGATGTAAGAAACCATTTCACAGATTCACTATTGCTCTGACTCTATGACACCACGGTGAACGATGACAGACAGAATTATTAAGTCAAGAAAGCATACTACATTTCTACAGGCACAATTACTTTTCTTTTGTCATGGTGCAGTTAACTATTGTTCCTTCCTCCAAATTGTGCTGAAGTACTGAGAAGAATTTTTTGATTCAAAAATAAGAGAATCAGGAAGAAGATTAGACCAAACTCCGAACAGTGAAGGAATAAATTAGAACATGTAGACAGAAGGTAGTTTGGGTAAGAGCAACTATGAAAGCAATAGAGTTTGCAAATGCATCATGATGCAAGGAGGGAGAACAAGCAAAATAAGAGATTTCAAGAAAGGACTTTAAACAACTTGGAACAATGTAGGAGAGATGTCAAGGAAAAAGGCGTGAGGAAAAAAAAGGAAGATTGTCAGTTTCTTATAAAGAAATAAGGCAAATTGAAGTTAAAGCATTCTAACACTAATGACATGTAAGGACTTAAATACGTGCCTAGGAACACTAGGGAACCTCCATTATTCAGAAATTTAAGAATAAGCTAAGCAAACACCTGTCAAGAATGACACAGACATGCTTAATCCTTTCTTTGAGTAGGTGGAAGAACTACAGAATTTCTTAAGGTCTTTTCCAGTCCTGTATTCCACGATTTCTATGCTTACACATCATACAGAGATTAAGAGATTGCTAAAACAAGTAATTTTAAAGCTTTGGTGCTGAAACAGCACACACTCTAGTCAGAAAGCCTAACTACTTCCAACAGTCAGATGCTTCTGCTGTAATCGGCATTTTGTGCTGTCCTCTTTTTCCACTTCTATTGGCAGAAATGACACCCACACAACATGTGTCCAGGCAAGCACCACATTTAATCTCATTTTTATCTAGCACGATATGTACAGAACACATGGCACAAGGATTATGAAGAATTATCTTGTTAGAAATTTATGAAATTCTCTATTAAAACCATTTTGTCCACCAGGCTATTCAGAAACACCTAATTACTTCAATAACTGCATTGGGATGGATTAACAGACTTTTTCTTTGCATTTGTTATCACATGAGGAATGTGGTACTGTATGTGACAAGTACTTGCGTTCCAAAACACCATTTAAGTTAGGTAGGCAGACAGCATACATGAAATCACAAAATCATAGAATCATTTAGGTTGGAAGAGACCTTTAAGATCATTAAGTCCAATTGTAAACCTAGGACTGCCAAGTTACTACTAAACCATATCCCTCAGCACCATATCTACACGTCTTTTAAATATCTCCAGCGATGGTGATTCAACCACTTCCCTGGACAGCCTGTTCCAGTGCTTGACAGGCCCTTTGGTGAAGAAATTTTTCATAATATCCAATCTACATCTCCAATGGTGCAGCTTAAGGCCATTTCCTCTCATCCCATTGCTTGTTACTTGGGAAAGCAGACCAACACCCAACCTTGCTACAACCTCCTTTTCATGTTAAAATCAAATTATTACATTGTAATCTGTATGTGTTCAGGAAATGCTTGTGACTAATCCTGTTCTGACAGACAGCCGGCTACTAGCAATAATGTCAATTAGTGAAAGGCTAAAAAATTAAAATTGATCCCAAATTATATGGGTTGTTTGCAATTTTAAATCCAACTAAATCTGAAACATGAATTAAAATTCAAACTAACCCACATGAACAATAAGAACAACAGAATTTCCAATGTTACTTTGTGCCTTCCTTGAGGTTGTGCCGAGCATCATGAGTACATTGTGAATTGCATGTCTTTTCCAAGAGCGAAAAGAGAATGAGCCTGGAGAGTATGGCATGGGCAAGCCAACAAAGCAGAATTCACAAAGCAAAACATCTTTGCACACAGAATTCACATCATCTTTATCTACTGAGAAAACTGTTGTCCAAAATGTGATTGTGCCATTCTTCTGTCTGCTTATTTTCCTGTAACACTGCTGCACAGAGGATGTTGACACAAGTATGCATGCCTAAAGATTTGTTAGCAGGTGGCATCTGCCAACTCCCATGGTGAATTTTACTTTCGGGGGAACACACCCCCAAAACACTGAGTGAGGTTGTGAAGGGACAGCAAAAGCTCTTCCCCATGGCCAGGGAAGGAGGAACAGATTCCATCAGGACCCACTCATGCCTCTATTGTCTGTTCCTGCTGGTGATGCCTTTAGCCCCAGTCAGGGCACATTTGGTCAAGGGCAGGCATTGCCTGTCTACACAAGGCACCAACTGGGTCCCCCTGATCACCCAAAGCTGGGGCAGGGGGTGAAGGAGTGGAGAGGGAATGAGGTGTTCCCCAGGAAAGCCCTGGCCCCTCTGACCCCAGGGCAAGGCCCTCAAAATAACTGTGGGGTAAGAGAAAGACGCTACCCAGGAGAGGGGCAACGCTGCCAGGACAACCTGGGCACAGACAGAGCCACAGCGATGCCAACAAGAGGCCTGTGGATACCAAAATGGTGAAGGCATCAAGGTCACTGTGCAGCAGTACCCTGGTGTTCTGTCAGAGCTGTGTGGTTCCTCACATTGCAGAATAAATTGCCCTTAATTCAAAGCACTCATACGGACCAAATCTCCTAAGGCTTTTCCTAGAATGGTTATTGTTTCTGAATGCTTAAGCAAAAATGCCTTTAGGATTAAAAGAAATAAGCAGCACTGGAAATGAAAAATGCCTTTTTTGTGTTCCTAAAAAACTACTTCAATCTATTTTTTTAGCAGTTCTTTTCATTCAAAATTGCAGAGGTTTGAAATGGTAGCTTTCAAACTGCTCTCACAGAAAACTACCCTTGGGTAGCACTACAGAATTGATTTACCAAGCCAAACTGTAAGATTTGTAGAGAGAACAATATTTTATTCTTTGTTTATGCAGCATTCAGAATAAAAATACAGATTTTTGGAACAGTGTACACTCTACCCTGTTGTCTTCTCAGGATTATGCACATGGGCCTTGTGCTTGTGTGCTGATTCTTCAAAGCCTTAGAGACAACGCTAAATGGGTTTCAAACAGTATATATACATTGTAGAATTCTTGTAAGGTGAAACACCACTGCAAGACATTTTCTGTAAAAAGGTAAGAAGTAGGTGTTTATCTATTAAACTTACCAAAGTCACATAGCTTCAGAACATCATTGTGGCTTATTAAGAGATTCTCTGGCTTGATATCTGAAGTATCAGAGTGAGAGAGGGGAAAAAAAAAACTACTGTTAGCTCCTCTTTTTAATTTTGAGCTTTGTCAACAAATATTATTTCATTATAAGATATTTAGAGATATTAATGCAATCATAAACAAAGCATCACAAAAGCCACTGCTGAAACAGCTTCCAGCAATTCAGCCTGTGAACACTCAGAATTAATTTTCTGCCTTTTGAAGTCTTTTAAAGTGTTTCCCAACAAAACATGGGAAGATAAAAGGTGCTTACAGGTATTCCTGGGCAGCAAACCAATATGCAGAATATTGCAGATTGCAAAATAATAAAATGAACTGACATTAATTACTCAGTTAACCTATAAGATGTGAAGTGTTGTGCCCAACATGTTCAGTTATGATGATTTTCTTGATCACCTCTTACCACTTGTTTAGAAAAAGTGTATTCTCTAATTTTAAGCCCTTTTTTTTAGTCTAATATGGATATCGCATTATCTGAATATGGTATATTTTTCAAACTACAAAAAATAAAAAAACCTACAAAGTATTTTGCTTATGTTTAATCAGTCTGAAATAAAATTCTCATACACTATGCTATTTGTAAGTTACTGGAAACATTAATTAGAAATGTTACTTGTGCAAAGCCACAAAGCAAAATACGATTTTATTAAATAGGATAAAAGACAAAACTAGATAAAATCACACGTCAAGATATGTACCCTAAGTGCTTGATGTTTAGGGGGGGCAGTAAATATACAGAGCTGAATTCACAGAAATTGGAAGGAACTGCCTTAAACAGAAGTAAAACACAGGGGACCCAAGCTTTAACTTCTGGGTTATTTTTCTACTAATATTCTATTACCAGATTCAAAAGGGAAATGACTGAGCACTATAAAGTGTTTTAAAAAATTCCTTTTCCTTTGGCAATGTTTGTACTGCAGCATCACTTTGCTGTGCATATGATACAATCTTTATTCATACTCCGAAGATGGCAGACAGCAAACTTTGTATGTGATGAACTTACTTTTAAAACAACCTGAAGTAATGCAGCAGACTTAAGGTCCAGCTGAATTTATTGCTTTTTTTTTTCTGTTGATATAAAGCAATTGCTTATATTTATGTTAAATGCAAATTACTTCAAGCTGTAACATCTTTCCCTCTAGAAAGCAAATTCCTACCTAGGGCTAATTTCTATGTGAAGAACTACACACTTACCTCTATGAACAATATCATTCTTATGGCACCAATGAATTGCTTTAATGAGCTGGTAGATATAGCTTTTCACTTTTTCTGGTGGGACTCCATTTGGCATTTCTTCTAGCAATTCAAGCATATTCTAAATGTTTAAAAGACACATTATTTTAAAGAGTTATACTGTAGTTGCTAGAAGATAACATGCTTTCAGCATCCTGAAGCAACATACGTAGTCCAGCAAGCCTGGCTACGCAAAATCAGTCATTTAACATTCATGGAGTATGTTCTAATCATAAGCATACTACTAGCTGTTTCCAGTCTACAGAAAGGACATGTGAAAACAATAACCCTTAAAGGTGAACCACAAATATGCCACAAGTCCTTAAAATCATCAATCCACTTATCCTAAAATTTCTAAAACTTCATTTACTTACATAAAGTTGCTTAAACAGCAGGTCAGTGTGACTGTATAAAAAGTTCAGAAGAACACAGCATTTTCTAAGTATCTGACTGTGCTTTAACATACTGCTTTCTTCATTGTCAAACTAGTTCTGCTGCTTTGACCTAGCAGGGCTATGATTAATCACAAACCATGTCTGTATGTGAATGGGTATAGTTAAAGCAACGCAAGCCTGTTAGTGCAAATGAAGTAACAGATGTAAAAATGCCTCAGAGGAGTATAAATAGTAACCTAGGAGTATTCTATAGCTATGTGTCAGCTGTATTGATCTTAGACATATTTGCATTACTGTAACTATGGCCACATTAACTGTTTTGTGGTTATACCTTGACAAGAAAATAAACTGATGGTTTATACTAGTAAATTTTCTCTTTGAAAAAGGGCATTTAGACTCCCATTATGTTAGCAAATATCTCCAATTTTGCACAATTAGAAGTACAATGGCGTTTGTACTCTGAATCCTGAATGAATAATGGGCAGCAGCAGCTCACTTGAAAAGTCTTATTTACTGAATACTGAAATAGAAATAACTATTTGGCTATATTGCCTCACACAACTCATTTAATTATGGATTTGAGCATTTGTAGATTTTTCATTTGAAATAAATTTACCTTGTCTTCAACAAGCATTTTCTTTAGCTGTATAATAAAATTTTTGAGGTTTCTCTTTAAGATATTTTAATGAACACATATTTAAGACAAAACAAATGGAGACTTTGATAACATTTGAGAATATTTCTAAGTTTTGCAATCTGTGAATAAACACTGGAATTTATGTACTTGAGTGTAAGTTTCCTTAGAAATACACTTCAGATCTGAGAAAAGGAATTTTCTGTTAAGGAACCATATTGATTTTAATTAGACTTTTGTCCGCATAGAAGCCTGTGGGTCTGGGCAAGTCAAGAGGTTGGAATTACAAATTCAAACAAAAATAGTAGCAACAGCACAGTGAGACATAATCCTATATGAAGACATTAATTAAGAAGATGATGAATAAAGGAGATTAGAGTAAATGTGAATTTAAGTAATCTGGATTTGAGTACTGCAGAGCTAAGGTTCCCTAGAGGACACAAGGTGCTCATCACCAGTTAAAAATTAGCCTAGTATACCTCATTTAGTTTAATTCCTTCTACTCTTCCCTCATCCAAAAATACAAAAATCATCCTAGTCTTCAAGCAAACTATTATGGAAACTATTTGACACAACTGAAAATAAGAAAAACTCACAGAATGCAAAGTTTAACTGAAAATAAAGATGACCATTAATATAGAAATGACAATAGGCACAGATTATACATGATGTCTACTTTTATCATTATATTCTTTTATTCTAATACAAATAAAGTTAGGTATTGCAGCCTGGTGTTTTCACCAACATCAGCAATTTTTAAAGTATACTCCTTATCAGATCAATTAAGTGTCTTTTACTTATGCTGCTCTTCCAACCCACAACTATGGGCGAGCTTAGCCAAGTCAACTGTAATACAAAATTAAATGTATGTTCTAAGTTGGTTTGCAATCAAAGACATTCCCTGTAATCCCTGGAACAATTACAGGGAACATGGGCGGAATAAGTCATGCTTTGCATGTTAAGATTTAAGTAAGATTCACCACATAAGAAGGTACTGGTCTGCTCGTGGAAAACTAAACAGATTTCTACCAAACTGTGGGGAAATATAGGTCACTTCACATTATGCAATAAAGTTATACAAGATAATAAATTGTAAACTGAGATAAAGGAGACACAATATTTAGGGTGAGGAATCTTTACACACAAGACAATTGACTGAACAGGACTAGCACTCAGCTAGAACACAACATCACATCGGCAGAATATTAAATGAAAACTTCAATCAAAGGAACAATATCTCACAAAAGCTACAGAGATACAAATATTTATGCTTGCATTTATTTTTACTATGTGTATCTGAATAGCATCTTATTATTTGCACAAAGAAATGCTAAATGGTTAAAACACAGTGGGAAGGTCTACCTTTACCATGAAGGCTGCAAAAATAATGAAAGACCAATCTGTTCTAGGTTGTTGTTTCTCCCTGGAAAGAGACCAGGATGCTTGGCAGTAGTAGGCCAATCTAAGGAAATTTTGGAATTGTTTCAAATGAGGTCAGGATTGGAAATAACTGACAGTCATCTTTGCCAAATCCCTCTAAGAAACTATTGATAGTGGCCTTGTTACAAAATCATACAAACAAATCCTATTTTTAACAAGGAAGGATGGAGAAAGTTGAAACAGTTTCCAACGTTAAAAGTCTATGATCTTGTTTAGAACGACTACATCAAGATTCATTACACAATACAGCACAAAACAGTTAATCAGCTTTAGAATTAAATGGACTATAGAGTCCATTTGTGACTCTATAGTCAAAATTGAATTTTTTCTGGAAATTATATATATTCAAATCTATACAATTTGAACATGTTTGTGTTCATATAGGGACGCATTTTTACTTTGTTTTTTAAAGACCAACACATGAAGTAAAAACAACAGTAAAGTTATCAATGTTGCTTTCCACAATAAATGTCCAATTACAGTAATTCAGATTGTATTTAAGTTTACGCTGTTCCTCTTTATAGAGCTTAAGCTTAAATAGCCTAATTTCTAAAAAGAAATGTAATTTTAAAGATTTTGAGTACAGTGATGATTTAACTGTGACAAGGATAGTACAAATTCAACTCACTTTTTCCACATATTCAAAAACTAAGTATAATTTTCCTCTTCTTCTGAAGGCTTCCTTCAGCTCCAC
The DNA here is from genome assembly GCA_004320125.1 of Scolopax mira. NCBI lineage: Eukaryota > Metazoa > Chordata > Aves > Charadriiformes > Scolopacidae > Scolopax > Scolopax mira. Next base: position 59,669 of record BJBW01004893.1, read on the forward strand.
TATGTTCTCCTGTTTCAAAGTGCGAAGCATTTTAAGCTCTCGTAAAGTGGTTTCTTTGACTTCTTCATTTTCTAGAGTGCAAAGTAAAAGCGACAGAGTGAAACTTACTAAAGAACAAAACAAAACGCACAAGTGTTACACATCTTTACTTTGAACCCATCATTAAATTATCTGTTTCTAGATATTACAGCAAAAAAGGCTTATTTACTAGTGTGGATTCTTTCTGCTGCCTGGATGCTTCTGCACTGGAAGAGAGGTAACTGGGGAATTGTGTTATCTTCATACAACCCTCACAGACTCCCCATCGCTACCATCTAGGTTTTCAGTGGCAGAAAAAGTCATGAGAAACAAATCATTTGCATTTCCATCTTTTCCATTATGAAGAGTACTAGTATGCTTCAAAAAATACGCAGGTATGTGTATGGACACATCTTCTACCCCTCAAATACATGTCACCCACATGAAGTACTGTCAAGATTAGTATGTCCTCAGCAGAAATACTGGAATGCAAAGCTCATTTTCAAACAATGCCTAAGAAATCTATTTTGATTTTAAGACAATTTTATTCTCCAAAAGCCACAATACATTTTAAGACTAAAGTACAGATCTATAAGCCTGGTAAATTTCCGTACAAGGCTTTCAATGGAAACTGAGCAGTGCAGCCCATTGTAGTGGCCTTAGAGGGCAGTAGAGCGAGTATTGATTCACTGAAACCTTGGGTCTGATTCGGAGGAGTCATTCTGTTTTAGCTGTTGTTTCGACAATTCAGTTGTCTGAAAGTTGTTCAAGAAAGGTGGAGTGTTTTACTAAAGCTCTGGACACTGCTTATCATTAAGAGGTCCTGAACTGACTGGGTTTTAGAGGATACTACCACAAAATGTCAAGTAAATAAAATTGTATTAGGTTCTATTTTTAATTTAGTAAAATGAAATCCATTACTTCAGTAAATTTGTCTCTGTATATGTAGAAGCAAGGTTCTTAATCCCTTAGAAATGTTATCCACAACAGAGGAATATTAAATGGAATATGATTGCATGAATTCAAAGCTAAATCACATTTGCAGGTCACAAAAACAGTCAGAGGAAGAAAAAACAAGGAAAAGAAATTGTTTTTCCAAGCAAGCAAAAGGCAAAAACAGGTTTGCAGGGAAGAGAGAATAACACAGGTCATGCAAACACATGTAATTATCATCAGAGGAGAGGAAAAAAAATTACTGAAGTGTCACAGGAGGGAAGAAGAAAACCAAATTCTATCATCACAAATGTTTTGATTAAAAAAAATATATAATTTAGAGCAATCTAAATCATTTCATTTTAAAACTGAGTGTTCGGTGTTGGCTCGCATCAGCCTGATTACATAATTTCATAACTAGACACTTTCTTTGCAGCATATTTAGCATGCATGTGTCAAACAACAGCAAAAATTCAGTGAAGCAAAAATGGCAATAGAAACAATTACAGTGTATTCAGATTTGTAATGAACTACCATATTAACGAGACAGATGTGAAATGGGCTGAATCAAATCCATCAAAAGAACTTCTGTCTTATTTCCAGAAACTTGTAAACAACTAGCTACAACTCAGAAAAGCAATCATCATTCATGTAAACTGATATTAGATAATACTCCTGAAAAGCCATACCTAATGGCAATGTCACATTTTTTGTTTTAATTTTTTTGTAGACCAGCTAACATAATAATCCTGTTTAGGGTTTAATACTGAGATTCATTGTCCAGGATCTGTACTGAATAGCCATATTAAGTTCCAAAACCAGTTCTGAAGTACTACCATGACCTGGTCAAAATGGTCACCACAATTACCTCTTACATTCTTTAATGGGGATTTAAAACAGATCTCTGAATAGCAGATCTGAAAGACTCATCAAATACATTCTTTAAGTGTCTGGCAAAATCAGCTGCAAAGCAAAGGGTCTGCACTGCATAAAACAACAGACACAAATTTGACTCTGCTGTGCCTAACTGACTCTGAAAATTAGTCCTTGTAACCAACACCATCTCCATGGCCCCCACCAATCCTATAACAATAGCAAAAAGAAAACTTTTCTAAAATAAAGTGGCTGCTGTTTCTTTAAACCACATAGTTAGCTTCTAGCTAAAGCCTTGGTATACAGTAAATATAGCTGCATCGTGCCGGGATGACTCCTCTTATTACTTCACACTTGGCTTCTCCTTCTGTTTGTGCTAGCCTATTCGGGCTCAGGGATAGTTCTGATGTACACAAGGTAGACAGTTTTTCTCCTGATCGATTGCTGGTTTTGCCTATGATAGGATAGTTGGATTCACTGTCCTCCAATAAGCACAGGTCAAAGTCAGCCTTGCCTTGTACAGATCTCTGGTTTTATTACTGCTGGGTGATAAACTCCACTTTTACTCCACTTTGCCAGTAAGCAGGAGTTAGCTCTTCCTTGTCTCAAACTCAAATACCAGAGAGTACAGAGAAGCTGCTGTGAGGGGGAAAAGAGAGTTCCTCTGAACTTCACAGAGACTTCTCTCAGTCTCCTCAATTTACCTCTTCAAATCCCCTCAGCATTTAGATCCCCTCCCATAGCTGAAGGGTGATAAAACCCAAAGACTCTGCAAGCCACTAATACAAGAGGACTTTTTGCCGTTTTCTGATCACATACAGTCTACAAGTGGCAGATCTTACTACCATGTATGGCACCACAATCTCAGCAATATTGAGATAGAGGCACCAAGAATAGTTACCTAGTTGAAGAGTATAATGCAGTTCCTAGGCAGGTATGAAGGATCTAGTGCCTTGAATATTCAGAGTTAATAAATCATTATCGTTTCAAAATCAAGCCTTGATATATGAGACTTCTTATTTTAACTGGAGAGATACTAACAATGTAGTTATTGACATGAAAGATTAAGCAGCAGAAAAGGTTACCTTCGCTGTCTTTGAATTTCTTGATAGCCACAATTTCATGTGTCTCCTGTAAAAGAAAAGCAAAGAAAGGGAAATGAGCAAGATCTATTGTGTGTTTTCTCTTGTTGTTTCCCCCCCCCGAGCATCAGATAAACTAAAAAAAGCATTCAGAGAAAATTCATAATGCAAATCAAAATGAATTAAAATTCTAGTAAACATCTCAGCGATCAGACCAAATGCAATATAAAACCTTATGTAGCAGGTATGTCACAATTAGGAAACCTAGTATGAAAAAAATAAAGTTAAATGTCAAAACCTCATATTTAAATACCTTATACCAAATATCAATTAAATTTTCAGAACCTGAGACCCTTGCTGCTTAGTTATTCTGAAAGCCAAACTGACCAGAGTGTAAGTGTGGGTGCTTATCTTTGTGGGCTGACATAAAAATACTTTAGAGGCACATAGCTAAGGCTTAGAATGATACCTGTAATTTCCATTGCCAAAAGTTTTTGGGTTTCAAAGTTAAAATAGTCACAAAGAATATGATTTTAGGAAAGTAAATTCATTGTGCCTCTTTAAAAAATTAGTTGTCTTCTTAAGGGAAGCCAATCCAAAACCATAATCACTAATTGTATTTGAGAATGTTAATCTGTACTTATTATGCAGTCACGGGTAATAAACCTACCTGCCTTTTCATTCCTCTAGTATTCTTTACTCTCATCAAACCTGATCATGATAGGTCACACTTTTCTCTTAATGAACACATTTCACTGTTGTGTGAGCCTGAAAGCATTTAGAGCACATGGCCAAAATATAGCCAACATGACATGACTAGTGCAGGTCTGTTCATACAATGATGCACCACCTGAATTTTAGCAACATGACAGGGAAGAAGCTTTAAGGTCACAGAATAAGGGTGTGTGAGCAGATGGACATTAGGCTAACTGGGTTCCTTGAAAAGCTGTATCTAGCTTTTCCAAACATCACAGTTTTAAAAAAAAAATAATAAAAATCCCACTATTAATAGCATATAAAGGCTAGACTGGAGAAGAGCAATAAAAAAAGGTAAGCCCTTTTGGAATACTGAAAGACATGTACATAACCAAGTGCTGAATAACACAAACATTTACTCCATTTTTCACTTCAAATTGTTATAAAACATGATCTGTAAAACACCTGATCCCATTTAAAATAAAAGCACCTGGAAAGACTACTCTACATGGTTAATAAGTACCTTTAAAGGTCATTAAATGAACATCAACTGATGAATAAAAACCAGAGTTTGCAAACAACCATAAAAATATATATGTGTGTGTTTATGATTTGCATGTTTAAAAATAAATATCCTTCAATCATCACTTCTAACATATATCAGAAAAACATGGAAGTGTTATGTTATGATTTAAGTGACACAAGTATATCTACCTCACATTAAAGAAGGTTAGTTCAGCAAAATAGCACATGCTGCTAACTCTTAGAGAAAACTCGCAGAGCTTTTCTGCTACTGAAACCCACTCTCCATATGCACTGTCCTAATCTGAAGGCTGATACTTTACATAACTTCAACTGAGATACTATAAAGGTCCAAGCACTACCCTTTGCTCAACTAATTTTTTCCAGAACAGAAAAAAAAAAAAAAGGATGACAGCACTGAGGACATAATGTGCATTTCAGGTTCAGAGTGATTCTGAAAGGCTTGTCTGTAGCTTTTATGTCAAATATAGTTCCTAAATATTTTTCTTTCAGGAAGCTTACAAACTGAATGCTCTAAACTAAACTGGATAGAATAATTCACTAATTATATTGTTACTACTAAGTTATAGTATTGTTATATTTACTAACTCTAAAAACAATAAAAATAGTAAACGTTACTAGCACTATGAAAGAAGACTGCTAAGACGGTGTGTAAATTTAGCTTATTTGACTTCTGGTACCTACTGTTAAGTGCTCTGGCTAATTAAACCTTTGAATGGCTTTTCAGAAAAGGAAGAGCATAACTGCCCTTAAAAGCCTCTGCTGACTACAACATGCCTATGTTTAGACAGTGTGCATACACTACTTTGCAGATGAGCCAATTTTTTGCATTAGCATTACATTCCTATTTCACATGAAGGAAAAGAAAAATCTGTAGATTTTTCAGCAACCTGAACCACTGAAAGGCTATATTTTTATTTGCAAAGTAACAGGTAAGTACACTGAAAGAACTGTAGGAGTTAAAAGCTATTGCCTCACACAGACAAGCAATTATGCACTATTCAAGAAACCTAGTCCATGTGGCTTCTCTGCCATATGCTGCTGTCCCTTATGTGTACAGTGAATGTGATTATTTTGGAAGTTAAGTTTTAAAAGCTTTTGTGTCACAGTCTTGCAAGGACTTAATTAAGATGTGTTATCAAATGTCCTGCAGGATTTTGACTATTCACAGTATTTGAAGCATGACTGGCTCTATGAAGAACAGAAAAATAAAGACCTCAGCAACACATATGGAAGAAAGAGTTATCCAAACGTTCAAAATACTGTAACATTTACAAGATTTTAATTTGAAATGCTTTATTACTTGTATTATTTCATTAAACCAATTAATAATTTCTTAAAGAAAACCCAACAAAATATCTATGTAATATATAATATATATGTAACACCACCAAACACCACCAAAATGAGACTAGACAATAGATGCTTTGAGGAATCACACTAGTAACATTTGATTCCTCCTTAGGGAGGGACCTTCTTGTCTAGGGTTCTTGGAGGACCCTCATCCTATCTAAATTGTATTCTCTAGGAATCAGCTATGGGTGAAGCAGTCAAGCCAAAGCTATAATCTGAAGAATACTGTGCCTAGATTTTTAAATATGAAGTACATACTTGTCAAAAAGTCTGTAACTTTCCTATGACAGGAAACGTCCTATGGAGGTTCCTATGGAGGAACACCTCCAAATTGTAATGGTTTCAGAATGCTCCATTAGGCAGAATAGGAAACTAAAAAGAATCACAGAATGATATGGGGTTGGAAGGGACCTCTGGACATCATCTAGTCCAAGCCCCCAAATGAATTAAATAGTTTATATGAGGTGACATAAAAAAATAGTAGCTCCTTATTAATCATGCTTTAAACTAGTTTCCAAAGGAAGAATCCATCTGAAATGCCCTGTTTATCTACCTCTGTTTGTCATCATCACAAGTAATTTTTAACTAGATGTCATGTTTCAACTAAATTTTACAGAAAAATCCAAGTTTTAAAATGAGAAAGTTTCAAAAAATTTTCTCAAATTTGTCTTCCTTGGGGGAATAAAGCAGTAAGAACTCAATCTCCTGTATATTGTATGATGTTGGAGACAAGCAGCATATGTAGACTGTGCAATGAACTAACGGGCATAGCTTTCAATCAGCCATTGCACATAACTGTAATTTATGCAAACTCATAAGAAACATAGAATGGTTCAGGTTGGAAGTGACCTTAAAGATCATTGAGTTCCAGCCCTCTGCCATGGGCAGGGACACCTCCCACTACACCAGGTTGCTCAAAGCCCCATCCAGCCTGGCCTTGAACACTGCCAGGGATGGGGCAGAATGAGATTGGAAAACATGGAATACATTTTGTATATGGACCAAATTCATCAGGCATGTAGGAGGGGTGGTAAGAGTATGCTTCCTGGATCAAGAGACAGATGCTAGAGATGCAGGCCAAACCTGAAATTTCAAACAAGTACTGACAGGCACTAGGTGCAAAGCAAACAGACACTACCTTGCTAAGCCCTGAGAAGATGGGACAGAATTGTGGATACAAAGAAAAGCTGAGCTTTGAGGTAATCCAACAGTGAAAATTCAGATTCCTGTGAGAATCTGAAGGGTTCTTTACAAATCAAATTTAGACTCTGAAACACAGTGAAACTCTGAAAACAATGTCTGATTGTTTCAGATTGATTCAGTCTGATTGCAGGAACCCTCCTTAGCCAAGAGGTCAGTATTCAACCCCTATAATAGAAAATTCTCACATTCAATTAATGTATCATCTAGGCAGCTAAGTTGTTACTAGTTGACTCAATGCTTGAGACTTCAATGAATATCAAGGAAAGAAAAAACCCTCAAGTAATCCTAAATATTCTGTGGTCTTTAGGGAACACAGAATATCCCTTCTGATCTCTACTACTAGCTGTTATATCATGATGAATGAAGATTTGAGTTCACTTAGCTATAAGCTTTGTTTCACTCAGCTACACTTACTCCTAAGCATCTCATTACCTTGTTCTGCTAAAAACTTCTGGCCTCAATACTTCACTTTACATCCTGTAGCAATGGCACGTTCGCAAATATACAAGTCAAATCTCTCATAGCATTGGTACTACCTCTGCTTATTGAGCATGTATATTATAAACATTCTATGTTATAAAACTGTCAGAAAAGCACTGTTTTATAGTTAAAGTATGCAACAAGAGATGAATACTACTGAAAACATTTTGTGTAAAAGGACATACACAAACTGATCATTCACACTCCATGATTACATGTGTCTAAAATGGGGCAAAATATGTCTCCTCCATGTACAAATCTGCTAATATCTTTGAAAGGGGGAAAACAACAATTTCTTAATCCATGTCTGTTCCATTTGTTTTACATGTAAATATATATAGAGAGAGGAGGAAGGATATATTTTTCACAAGAAAATATTATCTCCAGTCCTGGAGACAGGAACGACTTCATGTTAGGACTCAATCTTTTCCTGTACTTCAAAATATGCATGGGAATTGCCTCTGGAGAAAAAAATGTGATTTACTGTCTGTCCATTTAGCCACAGCTGAGAGGTGAGTATGCTTATGGGAGCAGACCAGTTCTCACAGCTCTTCTGCTAGTCATTCAGAGACTTCTCTCCCAGGTTTCCTCACAATATTTTAGCACCTAGCATTTTCCGTTACCAGTATCAAACTAGAAATGCTCCCTGATTTGAAAGTGTTTAATTTTGTTTAATTTAAAGGACAGAAGTCTCTCTATTTTATCATTGTCTCTACACAATATATATGACATGACAGTGCTTTTCCAAAACTGTGCAGGAATGTCTCTCTGTTGTTTTCTAGAAAAATCCTTGATGTTAATGATGGGAGAACTCAAGGAGAAAGGTCATTCTCCACATAACTCAGCATCTTAAAAATTATAACCATTCTTCTCTGGAAAAAGATACATATCTTACAAAACTATATGATGTTCTTGAAAATGTCACATGATTAAAAAAACCCAAGAACCTCTTCAAATGTTTGTCCCTATTTTATTTTGAAGGTTTCTGTTTGGATTTTTCCCCCCCTTTTTCTTTTGTATATCAAGGAAAATTTGTCTCAAAGCATATGTACACAAAAAGATTCTTGAAAAATAGATAAGATTATGTCCTTCAGAAAGCTACATCATTCAGCTATAATTTTACTGCATCATCCTCTATGATGACAAGAATTTCCTCAAGCATGGATTTTTTTAAGCAATTGGAAGAATAAGTGTTTATATAAACCAACAAACATGGGTAGAGATAGCAATAGTCAACACCTAGCCATGGAGAAGTAAAATGTTGCTGCCTTTACTCAGGCGGTGCTGCTACAGCAATATCTAGTACATCACTCAGCAGTATATGCTAATCTATGTGGTATTGCCTGTTCTTTGATTTGCTTATGTTTTCCATCTGTAGAAGCGTGAGGCTATAACACTTAAAGATAAAAGCATGCCCAACTCCTGCTAGAAAGAGAGCAATCGCATTCTCTACTCATAGATATTTACATTTTATAATAATAACCTAGAAGCAGGAAAGAAACCATGATCTGATCCTTAGTGATCTGTAATTACATTTACACAATTTAGTTTGTCACAACAAAGACACATGGAAAAAAATTAACAAAATTTTGCCAGACATATCCCATAGCTAATGCCTCTTCTGAGCAAAGTAGTACAGTTTGACTTGCATATGCATGGTTATATTCTTCAACATTTAAGTGTTTAGGATAGATTTTTCAATAATCTTGATTCCAGCAAAAATCACAGAACATTAAGCAATTCCAAGAGGCAACAGGAGCTCATGAAACCATGACAAGACAGTAAAACACTTATTTTAAATGAGCCACTTAAAATGAAACTTTTTAAAAAAGCCCAGAAAATTTATTTTTCAGAGTTATTCCCAAAACAAGAACATAAATCATTACCATTTTCATCAATATGGACCAATGTATCGTAAATGTAACATTTGTCATTACAAGTCTTTAAACCTAGGCCAAGACACCTCGCAATGCAAGCTCTGAGAAGTAAACAGGCATCATTACATGCATGTAAATCAGGTCCTTAAGATATCACTCACACACTCTCCTGACTCCATTTGCATTCTGCCTTAAAACATTGCTACATTTGGACAATACTAACAGATCAGAATACAGCTTCCTGTCTTCTCAAGACTTCTAACTTTAGGTGCTGACAATTTTGTAACATTACTTTCAAAATCCATTGCAGTGTCTTAGAATACTCTCTTGACCATGGGCTTCTTCCCCCTCCACTGGTGGCAGAGGCTCTCCAGACTGCAGTAAGTTTACAGGCTCGCAGGATGGTTGGGGCTGGAAGGCACCTCCCAACTGATCTTGAATGCCCTTCAATAGTCTTGAAGGTATTAAAAACCCACCAGGACAAGATTTGGAGCAACCTGCTATAGTTGACTCTGCTTTGAGCAGTTATTAGGAGGCACATCTGAATTTTGCTTTACAACACATGCATTTTATAGTCTTCAAAAACTCGAAGTGTACAAATTTATGGGTTTCCACCCACTCCTCTACTTTCCATGGAAGTTACGGAGGCTAATCTTCACCTTGCCGGCCAGTCCCTCCAACTTTCATTAAAGATGATCGGAGGTGCACAGAGTGACTCAGAGCACAACTAAAGTTAACGTGCTCTCAGTCACCTCTGCCCAAATGGAAGAAGCAACTTCTCTAGACTTCTAAGGAAGCCTAAGGGCACTCATTTCTCTAGATTGAAGTTAGCTCTGAGAAAATTTTCCCTGCATCTTTTTTTCTAGTATGTTGAATGCTGGCTTTTCATAAACATTGGGAACAAGCAGTTTCTTTAACCCAAGGTTATAACATTAGAATGTAAACAGTCCTACAACCCTAAAATATAGTATTTTCTACTAGCTACTGGGCTGATGATAGTGGTTAGCATTGAAGCTTTCATTGTTCCAAATGTGCTTTTCATATTTACTCACAATTTTTTCCATGCCAAGAGGTAAGTAAGTATTCCCAAAGAATTTGTATAATAGTGTAATGTAAAACATTTGGAATAAAAAGCATCTTTTAAATACTGTAAATACAGCTATTCTGGCTTTTCATGGTAACCTAGTATTATTATATCATATTTTTCTCTTATTATATGGCCTTCATTTCATCTTACTGTAGCACTAACCTATATAATTTTACAATTTGATAATATTATTAAATACCAACCCTAAGCAGAACCCAAGTTTGGTAAACGGCTATAAGTTTTTTCTGATTCTTAAAAGTAACAATAGCCGTTTCAGTTTTGTACTCCAATCCTTTTCCAATTCGATATTGTTGCCTGTTAAATCTAGAAATTGTGGAAAATTTGAGAACAAAAATTAAGCTATCTACCAATAATATACTATTGCATTGGGTAGATACTATTATTACTTAATTACTTCTTATAGCATAATCTTGACACTCAAAATACAAGTGATAAAGTGAAATGGCTTCTTTGAAGATAATCTGACTCCATAAATGCAGAGGTCAGCAAGATGTTTCTAATGACATTGTATTTCTTTTTTCTTAATTATTACTAATGTTATGCTCCTTCACTGGGCACCTTGTAACGCAAAAGTAAATAAAATTTATTGGCAAATACATCTTTGCTTTACGTTGTTTGGGGTTTTTTTTAAGCATGCATCAACGTCAAAGTCTTCAGTGTTATTATTACATCTTTAAGCAGCAACATAGTCCCAGTGTGACTGGATAAACTTCAAGTTTTAATTTTGAAATCTTTACTTTTGCAACTCATGTAATCTATTTTTAGTGTGGTACTTTGATATTTTAAATTTTGATTTTTTTCTTATCAACAATCTGACAGGCATTTTTTCTAATCTGTAAAACAAGACCTACTACGAATCAAAGCAGACTTGCCAAGCAGGTTCCTCAGGCCAGAACTCTTCAAGGGGAAGTCATTTTCAGATTAAGACATCTAAATTCTGCATGTGAGTTGGGTGCTCAAGCTTCTACTGTAACAAGCAGAGCTGAAGAGCTCTAAGTTGACCACTCAACCAAGACATGACTCAGTAGGCTAAACACAGGCATCCAGTCATATTTAAGATCCCCTAATTCTCTACAACACTCACATGGTATTGGCAGAAATGACAGAGGACTTATAAAGATGTATACCTCCTAGAGGAGTCAGAGATAAGGCACAGCATCCCAGGTATTGCCAATAGCAGTACGAGCTTATGCTTAGGCAACTATAGTCAGCTTCCATCCCCCAAAGCAGCATGAATACAACTTTGACTATTGACTATAGTGGGAGTTTAGACACTTGCACAGGTGCACACATACATACCTAAATTTGTATCTTAATCATGTCATCTTTCCAGGTGTACCAGCACATGAAAAGAAAATAAAATCAAAGCACATATTCATCTTAAGCATGTATGGGAAATCCATGGAAATCACATTTGGATATTCCGATGATGGGTAATACCAGTTTGAGTGGAGGTTTTTTTTGTTTCTTTTAATTTTTTTAAAAAAATATTGGTCCCTTCTTTTTTTATCAAGTACCTCCCCCAGTCTCCAAAACCTACCAAGGACAATCAAGAGCTGTTCTGCTGCAAGGACTCAGTACCTTTGGCTGGCACCTGTCTTGTCCTATTAAACTGTATAGGCTTAGTTGTCTTGACTAATTCCCAACTCAATCCTTACCTACTGCTGGTAATTAGTTTTCTTCCTCGAGCCTTTCACTAAGCATAGAGACCTGTGAGATTTTGATGAAGACAAAGGCAAAGAAGACACCGAGCACCTCAGGCTTTATCTGGCTCTGCTGTTGCTAGATAGCCTGCCCTACTCAGCAATGGGCCCATGCTGTCCTTTTTCAGCTTTTCACTACCAAAGCAGCAGCAGCAGAAGCCCTTCTAGCTGCCCTTAAAAATCTCAACTCCAACTGAGCTCTGGCTTTCTTGATGCCACCCACATCTACTCAAGCAGTGTTTCTAAAATTCCTCCTTTGTAGCTTACCTATGCTTCCACCTCCTGTATACAGGTTTTTTTTTGTACTGCAGCTCCATCATGAATTTCCTGCTTAGCCAGGTTAGACTATGAGAATATTTAGACTATTTCCTTAAGCACTGAGATAGTTCTTGTGCTTGGAGGATGCTGTTGTTAATGGACTGCCAGCTTTACTTTGCCTTTCAGAACTGACTCCCACCCACTTGTTTCTTGAAAATTCTCTGTTTGAGGTTTGCACTCTGTTACTTTTTTCCTCTCAGTTTATTCATGATACTATGTTCCACTATTTCACAGCCATTGTAGACAATTATTATAATATTCTGGCTGGTCCTTCCAGCACCTGTATCAAGCCATTTTCCCTGACATACTCCATAAATCTTTGGTACCGCTTACATTCCACTATGTTGCCTTTCCAACAGATGCCAGAGAAGTTAAAAGTCCCCGATGAAAACCAGGGTCTGTGACTGAGATACTTTATCAGCTTTTTAAAGAAGGCTTTTGCTCACCTCTTCACCGTCATCAGGTGGTCTACAAGAAAGTCCCAATACAGAGGTGGACCCACCTCTAACTCTGAACCACAGGCTCTCAACTACACTGTCATCCATCACAGAAAAAACCTCTGTGTACCTGAGACATCCTTAATATAAAGGGAAACCTCATCCCTCTTTGTCTTTTGAGCACACCTTTCCTGAAGTTCTTGTATCTATCCATCATAAACCTCCAGTATTAATTCTGTTTTAACAATTTTTAAATACTACACAAATACTAAGCTTTCATTTCAGAGTGCAAGCTAGAATAGGATTTCCCAAGTTTAGTTCACTTGGTTTACCATTATCTCAGAAAGAAAAATTGTGCTGACAGTAAAAAAAAAAATTAAATTAAAAATAGCAGCAGCAACTGTCATATCCATGCTGCAGACCTACAAGGGATCATGCAGAAATGGCAGCAACAACTCCTCTGTATTCTGCAGTGGACCTTAAACCACCAGAGTGGTAATCTAGTCAGGTACCAAACAGCCATTCCAGATCTGCTTTGGAGCAGAAGCAAGAGCTGTGGTTAAACTTATTTTTTATTTTAGTACGTTAATTTGAAAGAGAGTAATTACTAATTTTAATAAGCTTTCCACATTTGGGGGAAAAGCCCAATGCTCTTCTTGTCCAGAATCCCAAAGATGAAAAGTCTTATGTTTAGTATTTCCAGTTTAAAAAAAAGTTTTAAACTCCAAATGGGGATTCTTTCCCCATACTTTGGGCATACAAAATAGGGTAGCACTGTCTTGTCCGTGCAATTTAGTAGGTAAAACATGTTACTGAATGTAACCAACACCTTTTGGTCTCAGGTTGTTGATTGGTTTGGCTATGGAACATTTCACAGGCGTCTACATCAACCCTAAGAATCTGCTATTCCATGTTGTCTCCATCATATAGTATCTTCTTTTTCCTAAAGTAACAGTAAGTTTCACAAACATCCCTTTCACTTATTCAAGATCTTTAATGATCATATTGCTGTGGTATTCTTTAGGGAAGGGATGATAAATTTGAACAGGAAATGCCACCTGCATTTCCCAGCCTCAGTTCTTTGGCTACTTTTTACATTAGACAACACTATAATGGAGAAAAATTAATTGCTTTAACATTATAATAGAACAGGATCATTTTTAGTGATGTGTTATTGATCAGTTCACCTCACTTCTGATTGTTGCCCTACCAGCCTGGAGGATGGTCTACAGAATCCTAAATCAATGCTCCTTCTTACTTCCCTTTCAATTCAGCTATTTTTTTTTCAATTATTTTTTTCCAGACTGTATACTGATATGTGTTTCAGTGGATAACTCCATTTCTTCTCAAAGTTTCAAGATTCAGGTTTGCAAAGAACTGCTTTTCTTCTCTAGCATTATACAGACAGTGCATTCTTTGGACAAGAGAGGAATTCTTGTCTCTTAAGAAAGCTGCCATTTTGCTCTGCCAAACATCTGTGTTCTTTTAAGAGCTTTTTCTCTTGTTTATAGCATAGCATTAAGGATTACAATTCAATCCAAACTGTTTAAAAAAAAAAAAAAAGACAGCAAGCAAGACCCATGCCTCAAACACATACAGGTTTTACTAATCACTGTTGCAGAGGTCAAAGGAACCTTGGGAGGGCTGCCTGTTGCATGATAATTTAGTTAACCTGAGAAGCAAAGCACACATGAGGAAATAAAGGAATCCACACCCAAGGAAGACTTATGTTTCTACTTTTAGACAATGAAGAAACAGCAGTTAAGTCTTCATGAAAATAGCACTTCTACAGATAAAATTTCAGTTTTGGAGCTAAATTGAGAAAGTGAGTTTGTGGACTTATTTCAGGCAATTTCTGCAGCATCCAAAGACTCATAACTAGATCAGTATATTTTCTCTTGTATCTCAAAAAAGAGAAAAAGCCTAAGCATCACACAAGTTCCAGGAAGATTTAAAAAAGCTATTCTAACAAAAATTGTCCCTACCAATAAGACTACCTAACACATCCCACTTTATACCTTGCACACACACATGCATTTTTGAGCCTGGGAAAAAAAAAAAAAAAGGTATTACACAGAATTTAGTTTCACCATGAAAGTTTGCCCTAACTTGACAAACAAATACTTTTCGTAAAAATGGAAAGGAAAACAATGTCTTGATCTTATCAATTGTCTCAAACACTGGAAACAGTATGTGGGAAGAGGAGATAAAAAAAGTGCAGAATGAAGGGTTGATGGCCAGGGAGTACCTAGGCTAAAGAGACTAGAAAAAGAAGGAAGACAAATGCAGGCTGAAAACCATATTGGAAGAGAGAAGTGGGATAAGGCACCTGGACTCAGTATTAAAACCAGTAAAACAAATAAGCAAATGAATCTGTGAACACCTAAAATTTTACTGTAACTCTATTTTACTTAAAGCAGAGGAACAGTGAGAATTCAGAAATAGCTGCAAACCCACTAAACCCACAGATGAGTCTAATTCCACAGCATTCTGGTATGGGGGACGAAGGCAACAGGTTACTAGCTACACCATCTCAAACACTAGAAACTGACAGCTGTGTGAAAACTGTGTGGGTATCCATATGGTGTTATATGATGAATTTTGTATTTGAGAAGTCTAGAAAATTACGTGCAAAGAAGTTTATCACAGTGCATATAAGCAAGGCACTATTTGAGGGGAAAAGGTAGATTTCTTTTATTAGAACTACTGGGGCATACAAAAGAAACTGAAGCCCTTCTCCAGTTCTAAAATAGAAACAGCAATCTCAGAAGTTTAAATTTAAACTGAGAACAAGTATATTCTGTGTTGAAAAAGACTCAATAAATCAACAGAAAACTCTGACTCTTAAGGTAGAGTCCATTTCATTTAGCTTTAGCCAGCTAAGAGTTATATGTGCTTTGTCAAGGCTTTCCCCACAGTTAATAAAAGCAGGGGAGGGAGAGAACACTCAGGCAGAAGGTTACCCATTTTAACCATTTCCAGATGGTATGAATTGCTTTTTTGGATGTTGGACTCTCACAATTTTTATAAACTAGAGAGATTGGTTATGTAAGACCTAGGCACTGAAATAGTGGATGAGATTAATTCCACCCAAGTTACTTGACTTTGCAACTCTTCTGTCTGTATGTTTTATTTTTTCAGGCATGCACAAACTTGCATGCATGCACATGGCTTTATGGGACATCTCAGAAATAGTGATCAACACTAGTAGCTTCAGAGAGAGAGGTTACCTTCTCTATATGAGTATTCTTTGAGTTTCACTGCTACACTATTTCATCACTATCCATTGGATTGTGTTTGTAACACACAAGCTAGAAATACAAATAAAGTATTCCCAACTGTGCTACTGAAGCAAGAACATCGCCATTGCCAACGTAACTGTGCAGCGTCAATTCTCACATCCCACAAAGCAATCTGGCATAGCCAGCAGCCAGATCACAATTTCTGAAGCTCATCCTTCTTTAACCCGCACATGAGGGGAAAAAGTACACGTTCTCTGGTGAGTATATTCACAAAGTTATAAATATCTATGCTACGAGATTCGCATTTCCTTTCCCTGGTATGATTGAAAGTACTACCTGTGAGCAATAAACCTTAAAATAACGTACAAAGGCGGTCCCATTAGAAGTAGCTCCTTTCCTTACAGTAAGCTTCCAGGACCACATTTCAGATAAGATTCTTGGGTAAATACACAAAGAATTACAGGAGAATTTGCCATAAGAAAAATACAGATTTAGAAAAATATGTTTTCTATTGAACTCCTAGAGCTGCATTTCTCTCAGTTCCAAGGCACTATAAAAATTAATTTAAGTGGAACAGGCAGAAAAAGTAACAATTGGAAAACCTTTAGGATTCTTTGTGAAAGAACTCAGGATTTGTGAAAGCTTTAGCATTCTTTGGTTTTAAGTATTTTACTTAGTAAAATTTCTCTTTAATATTTACCAACAGTACTCTTAATTCAGATTTGTTCAGGTGGATACAAAACACTTAGGATTACTGCAAAAATCCAAAAGCTAAAACCATACAAGTAAGCTTAGAGCTTCACTGCAGTACTTGGTCTAAACTAGATGCAGATCTGAAAAACAAAGCTTCCTCAGAAGAAGGTTGCCTTCTGTCCTTTGTAAACCAATATAGTAGCAAGCCTTCTGCTGGTACAGAGCGTAAACAATAACACTAACAACAGTTTGTTGACTAGCGCTTGTGTTCAAATGTACTAAATCTGACTTGGTTTCATTAGAACTGTATTTCATTCTGGATATGATTTTTTTTTAAATTACATTAAAGATTACACAGCCAAAACTCTTTTGTGACAAATAATATAAAAAAACATTAACAAGTGAATTAATAAACTCCTTTAAATCCAAGTAAAATCCTCATTGAGAAAAAAAAAAAAAATTTATCTCCTCACATGGGTTCACTCAGGTAGTACAGTGTAAACAGTCAACTACCACCACCTCTTCTAAAAAGTAACAGTGGCCTTGCAAAATGTCAATTGTTAGTATATCCTAACCTAAAAATCAAGAAGTAAAAAACCTATACCAACCAACAAATATATGAACAAAAGTTCCCTGGACCTAATAATTCCCTTTTGGTTTTGTTTTTTTTTCATCTTTCCACATATTTATTCTTTGCAAGAATAAGCTATGCCCTCATAATTTGATTCTTAGCCAGATTTTTTCAGAAAATGGTTCTCCCATTGAAAAGTTCTGGGACTTGTTGTTTACTGTAGAAATACAGCTGTCAAAATTAAACAGACCCTTCCTTCCTCCCGCCCCCCCCCCTTTTTTTTTTTTTAATACACATATTAAATTGAAAGGATGTTGGTAAAGCAACAGAAACCATTCTTCAGTAATATAATTTTAAAACTATTGATTTCACTGAGAACCATAGTTAACAGAAAGTGAGAAATACTGTAGACAGGCTGATCTCCCTTGATTAGCTTCTCTGATACTGATGTCATTTGAAAGATCTGGTTTGCAGTCTCTATTTTATGTGATCTGGGGAACCTGGATGAAGGGGGCACTACATCCCAAAATTTTTAACTAACTCTCCTTTTTTTTTTTAATTATTTTTTTTAACCTGCTAACGTCAAAGTGATTGATGGTATTTGATTTCTCTTAAGCCTTCCTAGAGGTCACTAGTGAATTTCCTATTGATTTTCTTTTCCTCCCCAAATAGTTTAGATCCCTTAGCACTACCACAACATGTATCACAGTGGAAGCACAAAAGACTTACAAAATTAGAGCAGGTTAAGAACCCAGGCCAGACAGAGTCTTGTATGCATTTCTTAACACCATTCTTCACTAGCTGATGCTCTGATGGGGGAAGGGGGGGGGGTAGGGGGGCGGAGGGAGGATGGGGAGGATGACAGGACACCAGGTTCTCACTACTTACACTACTTGGATGAATTTTTCACAGTCAAAGGAAATTTAATTTTGATCCTGTAGAAGAAGGAGCTAGTCAGCTTTACTCTGCAGATGGCATTGCCTGTAACATATTTCTGTGCATAAACATGGCATTACTCCATCCCTGTTGGAAATGTTAATTGATTTCAAGAAGATAGCTTGCCTCCTGGTCAAGATGTGTACTGTCAAAAGAAGAGGTAGGTGTAACCAGCCAACCAAGGCTTTTTTTGGTCCTATAGAATTTCATCTTTCCACACCTCTGTGTATGATTGCACTTATAAATGCAATCTGTCTGTTATACCTGAAAATCGCACAATGAAAAACAAAGTTCCTACAGCCAAACAGAAAATGGATCATGGCAGTAACCTTGATCAGCCAATGTTAGGTCAAGAAAACCTCTTTGCAATTAATTTTCTGTGGTGATCTTTGTTATGAGAACAGTACGCAAAAATATGTTTCGTAATAACACATATTTGGGAAGGAGTTCTTCTCAATATCATAAAGACTGTGAACTGAAAGATTAAGTGATACAGCAGCACCCATACTATGCTTTCTCACTCAAATAATTTTATGGTCAACCGATACTTCGTTGTCCAATAACATAGTGCAATTCTATACTAAGAGTTGAAAAAAAACCAACAACAAACTTTTCAGTGGTGCATTTCTGCACCTCGTTTCTGCTGCAGAAGTACGTAGCACATCAGGGTGAGTTTGATTCACATATTGGGGGAGGCACTGAGAGATTATGCACACAAGCATGCACAAACATGAGAAGAAGCCACATAACAAAGTTTTGAAACTATGTTAACAGAGAGAACTGTTCCCAGGATGGTGCTCCAATAGTAAAATTAAGGAAAACAAGGCCAGAAGGTTGCAGCACAGCTGATTCATGAGTAGACCCTTCATTCTAACAGCGAGAGAATAGCAATAAGGTTGAACCTTACAACATACACCAGCTTTTCTCCTGTTAGCCCATCAGAGAAATTATAGACAGATTATAGACACACATTTCAAACACAAATTCCAAACAAGGAAAACCAGGTAACAGACTCATGGAAGTTGAAGTAAGCAAGACTGAGGCTAAGGACCATCCCATAGCAACAGACAACTTCTAAACACAAAATATATACAAAAGACATAAGAACTAGTTTGTCATCACCACCAAGAGGATCTCCAGAGATGCAGCAGGAACTTGACAGCTAGCTACCCTTGTCCTCCTTCCTGCATGTTGGAGATACTGCCCATATGGGCACACACCCCCCTTTACACTTGTAAGGGTGTGGGTATGAGGGTATGAGTGAGCGAAATCATGAAAGAATGGATGTCGGTAGGTTCAATCACTTCAGATCCTGCAAATATTCACCTTCTGGAAGATTCACACTGAATTTTGTTATACTAACCTTTCTATGCTGCAGTACTACACAGAAATTAGTATTCACATGAAGGAAGAAACAGAAGATACTTTTTCAGAATTTTTAAGACTCAATCAACTATGAACTAGAGAGCAATATCGATCCCTTTTTCCAGAGTTACCTGTGCTGTTCAGAAACAAATCCTCACCGTGCTACACATCTGGAAAGATGAAAATAGAATTCCATAAAGTGGGTGATTTTCTTCATAATGCACCAAATTAAGCAATTATGTGGTTGTGGTAGGATTTAAAAGGGTCTTGCATGAAGATTGGTCTAATTTAGCAATTCCGGGATAATACAATAAAAATGCAAATACTTTACAAATCCAGAGGGTGTTTTGGTTTTCCTATTCAACTAGAAGAAGCTTAAAAGAGATATCCTTTAGAACAGGAGAAGATGACATGCAATTGCACTATTCTTTATAAAACCAAGCACAGAATTTTATTGTCGAGGTGCAGCTAGATACAGCAAAACAAAAGTACATATCCTAGAGATTTTCAGAATTGTCATCTATAAGGAGAGCATAAAGAATGCTTCTAGGTCTGTGCAAACATGTAACAATTTCTATCAGTTGAAGAAATACTGAGCACTCTGCAGTCTTCACAAAACAGTCTCTGCTCTACAACTCAGTCTGGCCTCCCACTGTATCCAAGATTTCTTGATCGCCATGCTCCGATGCCAGGCTTGTTAGTCCCTTAAGCTTTTAGCTGAGATCAAACACTACATATGTTAAATGCAATTACTAGGTCATTGTATGAAATTGTACACATTTTAAACACTATAATGTTAAAAAGGAACCATACTTTCCTTCCCTTTCACCCCTATTAATCGTTATCCAGGCTTTGAATGAGAAGTAAATACTGTTATACTTCAAGTTAGACATTCCAGGAACTTTTTTCCAAAACGAATAGAATGTTTTCTAGACTTTTAAGGAGGGCATTCAACAATTGGGAGTTACACAGAACTGTGTAATCATAGAAAATTAAAGTACTTTAACATTTAGTTAAGGACATTCAGAAGGACAATTTACGATTTAAAAAAACACTGTAATCCTTACTGACAAAAAAATAAAAATGCATATGCCAAGAAAAGGCTAGAGCTTTCAGAAAAAGTGAAACATTGGGAAAGTTTTTGCTATTGTTGCCAACATTTCACCTTCACTGTCAAGTGTTCCTTTTCCACGATTTCTGACTTAAAGGTTCTAAATTCACAAAAACAATTAAGAAAATAAGTTAATGTAATTGGTACATTCAAGACGTATAGAAATGTATAGAAACATTTTAGATCAGCTTGGCTTCTACAAGTAATTTTGAAAGTCAGCTAGATGATCCAGATCCATTTTTATGGTGGTATATGTAATAATCTACATTAATGAGCTCAAAAACTGAACTCTGCTCTGTTTTACTGACTTTTGCTTAAATATATGGAGTGTCCAGAGATCAGTGATTAACCTAGTGCTCTTAGAACTGCTCACACATCCTACAACAGTTTAAGAAGACCACAAGAATCCTTCACAGGAAAACAATTAGCCTAAAATTTAGAAATACAATTTTCTTTGTATCAATTATGCTACACAGTAATTTGCAATTTGATGACAGGACTAGATTTTAATCCAATAATCAAGCAAGTTCATACTACTACAGATGTAGTCCTATAATTAGCCATATGTTGCTCCTTTTCCTATATATTAATTTGCATTAACTATAAATTCCCTAGCTTACACCACTACTCTCCTAATGATCCCAGACCCTACATCAGGTCTAAAGTTCTCATATATTTAAATTTCTTCTGCTGCTTCTTCTAGGAAATACTGTAGCAATGTTCTTAAACTTTAAATTTTCAGTATAACATTTTCCACTTTTTTCAAGAAATAAGAATTTCTATGCATAGTCTTGCTTTGCGTGCTCATCCTATCTACACTTGAAAATAAGATTTCACTTACAAGTGCATTAGAATGAGATATAGAACTACAAGCTGCTTGCAATTAAGATCCATTGGGGCAGCCACAGGTCTGAATAGGATTCCTGTATTAATACAAGCATAATGGTATACAGTCTGTTTGCAGATGGGAATATGCAGCAACTACTAAAAAGCATGTTTATTGATTGGCAATGTTCCAAGGAAAAGTGTTACTTGTGACCTAGCAGTACCTTTTCACATAGCCAAACCAGTACACGTATAAGGAATTCATGCAACATATTATGTAAAAGACTATCAGAAACATGGTTCTTTGAGAAGCAAAAAGTGCCACAGATGTCAGTTGAATCTAAAGCCATTAGCGTGACAAACTGGAAGAAGCTGTGTGACTAAAAGAAATACTCATCTGAAATACTGTAACAAATTACTTATCTTTGACTTAATTTAAATAGAAAACCATCTATAATACATTTCACATATCCTTCTCTAGGTAAGATGAACCACTGTTCCTATTTTTAACCCAGGCTCCTACGACTCCTTCAGTTACCTGCATTACTGGAGTATATGAGTGATTACCTGCTTTGTTCCCTTCCCCTTTCTTGTTTTGAAGATCTTCTGCAGCATCAGGCATCTCTGCATCCCAGCTTTGTGCTGCATGAAATTCTATTACCTTATGGCCAAGTCAACTTAAACCATCCCGATTTGTGGCACTGAAAATAACACCCTCACACTGTACTGCTTTAAATTCAACACACTTGAGGAAAAAATAAGATACTATTATCCCCTTCCACACCAAGTTAGTTTCACTCCTCTGAAAGCGCTCTCCCATCTTTCCCCTGTGCCCTTCATTTCTAAATTAGCCTTTGTGAAGAAAAGGAGGGAATGCTTATTTTGAAGACTGAAAACTGCCCATATCTGAGCAGCATTCATAACACAAGTACAAAGGAGGAGGTAAGGGCATGGAGTATCACACAAGGGACCTTTCATATAGCATTCTGGATTGTCACAAAAGACTCAGAGGGAAACAACACAACTGCAGACATCAGAGCAGCACTGTTCCATTGATATGGCTACAGACAGATTGACCAGTGCGAATAATGAAAAGCGCTAAATTTAATGCACGTTTTGTACAATTTGACCAGGTCCTCTCAAAGAACCCATTCCATGTTCTGAAAAAAGATAGCAAGAGCTCATGTTTTAAAAAAAAGAAAAAGAAAAAAAAATCCTTGAAATATAGAACACCTTAGAAATCCATAGCAGAAGCAACAGACAGAAGACAACATAACACAACAAAAGCAATTAAAAGGAGACATGGGACTACCTTAGCCTTTCATCCCATATAGCCTTAAAAGTGTGAAAAACAAATGCTTACTTCAGTTAATCCTAGGACTCAGGCTTCTATGAAACTGGGACAACACCAAACAGAGACAATTTTTTTCCACTGGAGCAGGTTAGTCATTTTAGAGTTTTAGAGCTTCATCAGAATTAGTGCTGTAATAGTTTTTATTAAGACATAGTTTATGAAACAATTCTTTTTAAAAAGAAAAAAAACACTGCAGAAAGCTGAAACTTGTGAATAAGGCTGGGAAAGGTAAGGAAAATAAAAGGCTGCAATCTTGAAAAACAGACATTAAAGCACACCTTTTAGGAGGAGAGACCAAAGAATCAAGTGTCTTCTCAGTCTGCGGGATCTCAGCAACTTAATTTCTAACATCCATTCTTCACAACTACGTGAAGTTTGGAGTAATAACAGAACCACATATGAATCTTCCACTTGGTTTAATATGAATAAGGACTTCACTGACATCAATGACATTTAAAACATTATTAATATATAATGTTAATCTGATTATCTGTTCCCCCCACCACAAGGAACTGAGAGGTGTTTGAAAAGAGGCTTAGGTTTAGGTACAGACAAATGTCACAGCACATCAATAAAAAAGTCCAAGTTTAGACTCTGTCAATGCTGTATCAGCATCTACCCTGCATAGCAAGAAGTTATGTGTTCATTGTATGTCATTTATACACACATATAGAAAAGCAAGAACTGAAGTGAATTAGCACTAATCAATCTCACCTCTCACTGCTGCACTCAAGGGCACACCAGAAAGGCAAAGTATGGAAGCCCATGAAATAAATACTATATTCCTAATTATTTCAAACAAGATTTCTGTAAGGAATTCAAAAGGCTATTAATTGTCTAATGGTGAAGTTGAAACAGTTATTAAAGAGTTAATATGATTTTCAGCCCTACAGCTTGCCTAATACCTCTGTTTTCCTCACATAATAATCAAGACAGGTACCAACTCTGACTACTGCAAACATTTACTACTGAACACTCTATTTACTTCAGAAGCCCAATGAAGGTCTCATGTTCACTGTATGTATTTCACACAAGTTTTGGCAAAAAACCACATCAGTGAGTTGGGGCTTTAACCTGAAGAACAACAGCATTAGGCACAATAATCCTCCAAAGGTAAGTTGCCAATACTGAAGGAAATTGGTATGCTGAACATAGATTTGCCCTTGGCAATGATTAAACTCAAAAAAATCTTTCCACAGAGACAAACCACATTTGATCAGTAGCAAAAGTTAGCAATGCTGCTTTTAATTACATTAAAAAAAAAAAACCACCAAAGAAAAAGATCAGCAAAAAATTTGTGGACATAGCCAAATAGGGGCAGCAATGGCAATCATGAGACAGAATGATCTTAGACATAAATCAGTAGGATTTGGCACTGTACTTTTAATCTTGTTTGAGGGGAAGTATTGTTATATGTAAATGTATGGAATATAAAAAAATGCATAAGGACAGAATACTTTACATAGTATACAAAAATATCAGTTAATACTTTCAAGAGTACACAACAGGCAAGTGGAAGACTGAAAGGACAGATGGCTTTAGGCACAGGATAAAGTAATAAAAAAAATACACTGCTGGCATAATCTGTGCTAGAATATTCTGGTGCTAATGACTTTCCAGTAGCACTGTACCAGTTAAAGACTATGAATAGTGTGGGGAGTATCACAATATACCTGCCCTGTTCTTAATCTGTTGTTTACCTTTAACAAAGTCACTTTTAAGATACTAGGCTAGCTGAACTCATCTGACTCAAAATGACCATTCTTTTGTATATCAGGGTAGTAGATTGGAAAAAGTCTTTGCGTAACTCAGCCTTCAGAGCTTTATTTTGAAATGATAAAACTGAGTGCTCAAAAAGCTCCTAATACAATTCAAATTTTGCTGGAAGCTTCTAATTTTGAATGTCAATTGTATATGAAGAAATACAAATATTTAAAATATGCTTTGCCTGAATTGAATCACTTGCCACGTAAGGCTAAATGCTCTGCATTATCTCCTATGGCTTACCTCTGCAGTCGGTTTTCTTTAACTCAACAGCAGTACTTTCACATTTAACTTCAGACCAGTCATTAAAATGTTGACTAGTGACAATGCTCCTAGTGTTTGTCTCTGATCAAAACCAGATAGCAATACTGCTCCTTTACTCACAGTATCCTAGAGGAGCTATTTTAACTTTTCTGATAATGTTCCCTTAGCAAAGAAGAAAACATATATAATAATGACAAGGTAGTTGCTCCTTATGCCATTCTCTCCAATTTAAATCCATATATACATATCAATGAAATGCACTGGCATACAAAGCTACAAAAGCCCTAGTGGATTATATGTTCAAAACCTGTTGTAATTAGGGGCCAGCTTCTCATTTCACACAAAATTTACCTTCTTACCAATACACTAGAGATAAATTCTCAGCTGTTATAAATCAATGTGATCCTGGCATATTACCACTACCTATACAGATGAATATAAGTACTTCTACATTCAAATACTTAGATGTAATTGCCAGCTTTGCACAAAAAGAAAAGCAGTACATGCTTGTTAAAGTTTAACTCTTGTCAAAGAATAACTTTTAGATAGTTATTCTTTAGCAAAACGGATAGTCCCTAAAATCTTCTGCTCTTAGAGGTTGGGTACAGTTTTTACAGTGAGAACCATAAATCAGTAAGCTTAAAACAGCAACATACCTCACATTTTCTTCAGGTTTCCAAATACTGGAAACCCTATGTCTTAGTAAAGCTACTTGCTTGAAGTTTTAATAAATAACACTTCAATACAGTTGTTTTGATTAAGCTTGAAGCTACATTAAAAATGGTGCAATTACCTAAAAATTTAGATCTTCACAGTGTCCGTACACAGGCTGTAGGAAGAAGCCCTTCCCTCTGCAAAAGGAAAGTCTTTCCTTTCTCATATATGACAGGTATTCTTATAGGAAATCAGGTAACATTATCCTGCTATCAGACTATACTCTTAAAGTACTGAACAGTTTTGAATGAGGATATGACTAGAGATATACAGAGCTTAAGTTTAGTTCAGCAATGCAAGAAATTCTGTAAACTTTTTGAGTCTTGGTGAGGTCACCTTCCATAAAGAAGAGAGCTACCTAGTAGAAACTGTATTGTCACTCCCCAGGTGCTCTCAAACTTCACTCTGAATAGAACCAAACCCAAGCACAACAAGGCTACAGCTTGAGACAGGATCTTTCCAAGTTCTATTTTTTTTCCTTTTTTAACTCTAAATCAGTATAACAGTGTAAGCCACTCCACATATAACTTTATGTCCCGTGCAAAAGTCCCTCTGTGTACATGGTAAAAGCCACCAAAGGAATGCAAGCCCTCTGCACAGTATTAACTTTTTCTAGAAAAAGGTATGAACTACATGCAAAAATGTTTATATTCTGGATCACTACCCATTAATCATTCTGTGATTCTGAAATGTTTTGACTCAGGTAAGTTACTTTGTTATATGACTAACTGCAGCTCCAAAGATAGCAGAGTAGTTCATGTCAGAGTTCCCTGTTGATGAATAGCAAGTAACATCCAAGTAACAAAGTTAAAATAGTATAGACAGGTTGACAGACTTCATTTGTGTCCGAAACAGATTTTTTTTTTTCCTTTCTTGTTTTACTTCTTCCTCTTCCAAATTAAAATGAACAGTCATAGGAGTCAGTGCTTTCTTACTGGAGTCTGATTATCCAAGAGCCTTAGAAATTCCACATGGATCCCACTGCCAGACAGACAAGTGCTTAAAAGGCAGCATTTGCCAATTAATTTGACATTCTAATTGAGGCTACTTGAGCATAAACTGCATTTCAAAACAACTTTTTTTTTTAAGACTCTTAGTTGAGGTTTAAAAACATACTTAATGAAACACTAGTAATACTTAATATATTTCAGACAAATATTAAACAACGAAAAATTGAGGTTTCATACTAGATGTAGCCATTTCCTCTGACAGTATTGCAATTAAAAAAACGAATAACTGACTGCAAGGAAAAGCATCTCAGTTCTTATCAAAAGTCACTGTTGCACTCAAATACCAACATTTATCTCTGACTTAAAGCAATTCACTTACTTTGTGTCTGCATTTAAGTACAACGCCATAGGCTCCTAAAACAAAGAAGATAAGAGATAAACCATCTCAAAGCAGAAAAAGAGAGCAGCAAAATAAACAGTCCTCAGCTACCTTCTGGCTATAGAAATAATATTGTTCCCAGTATTATTATCCAGAACTTGCACATACAGATACTGTACTAAATTTCTGTGCACTGAAACAACTTTATAAAAATTGCCTGGAAGCAAATGGATTTTAAAGTACTGAAATACTTCTGTTTCAATATACTTGCAGAGAATTTTAGCAACTTGCATTTCCCCAGTATCACTGAAATCAATATAGCAAACTTTAAAAAAAACCCACCAAACAAACAGAAAACCAAAACACAAAAAAACCCCAAAGACCCCCAAACCCTAAATAAGGATGCATTTCTCTTCCTTTTCTTTTATCTTCCAAACTCCTCCTTCCATCTGAGAATAGAACTAGAACAAGCTGTAGAGAATAAACTGATTGGTTTTAAGATCTGCACACAAGTGTTATTTTGCAAATAAAAATGTATTACCATCAAGAGGACTAAGTCATATCTATATAAAATTCTAATTGATTTTTTATTAAAGTACTTCTTACCTTCACCTACAACCCCAAGGATCTCAAATTTATTCATCACATTACCAATGTTAGGAATCTTCATCAAGACAAATTCTTCTTACGGTGAGAGCCACAAAACATGGCACAACAGGGAGCTTCCGAAGATTTTGCAAAAGGCAATTGTGAAAAGGCTCTTAGAGAAAAAAATTCCACCTTGATCAACCAGACTTCTCGAACCTTTTCTTAATTTCTACGCAGTCAGTAGCTTTCTGAGGAAAGATGAAGAATAACATAATTAGTATTTTGTTTCATTTCAGTAAGGGAAAGCAGTATTGTCTTAATTATAACAGACAATTAATTTACCTCTACGTTTTATGATCAAGAGATCTCAGTTATTGAAAACATATCTGACAGAGCAGCTGTCCTTATAATCCCACACTAAAAATGTCTTGTACGATAATAACTAACTTGCATAAAGTTATTTTCAACTGGATAGAAGTAAACAGAATTGTTGTCATGAACTACCTCATTGAGCAAAAATACATCTGTAATTACTTATGTTCTCCGTTTGGTGTGTGTTGACAGGTAGGTATAAAAACAAGTTCTGTTTAGTCAATTTATTAGTTGTCCACTGTAATGACAATGAGGATAAGGTAGAAAGAACACTAAACAATAGAAAATATTTTTCTACTACTATTTTCTGATTGTTTAAGAAAATAAAGGAAATTATGTGCTAGAATGACTAGCAACCAGATTTAGAAAGTTATTTTCATTATCAGCTTATTTAATAGCAATATAAACAGCAAAAACAAGTAAACAGAAATAAAAATTTAAAAGATTTTTTTCTTTTTCATGTTTCCCAAACATTGAAGCAATTTGTCAAATCAAGCAAATATACACAGCAAAAAGAACAAAATTTTTTATGTCTGTCTGTTTTAGGCTCACTACATCTCTCCTATAATCTTAGGAGTCTGACAAACCAAACACACCAGAGTTTGGTTTTGCCAATTCAGACTGCATTTTTCCCTCTAATATAAAAGGAATACATCCCATATTAAAAAATGGGAAAAGCGCTAAAATAGCTTCACCATGAATTGGAAATATGTCACTTCCTCATTTCAGTGCTCCAAGAACAAGACAGTATGACAGAAGTCAATTAATTTAATTAGCTACATGTAACAGGTGAGTGTGACCTAATGATAATAGGAAGTTGTGTTCCTGTTTTACTGTAAGCTAGGGGTAATAGCCAAAAACCCTGTGTTGACCTAGTCACACATTAACAAGAAGGACAACTCTGGGCTGGAGGGAAATCAGAGTGACTTCTGAATTAAAAGGGATGGTTAGTGGATTTTTGTTTGGTTTGGGGTTGTTTTGGTTTTTTGCTTTTTTTTTTTTTAATTTTAAATAAGTCACCCACTCCTTAATGGACTATTTCAGAGGTTTAATTTACTGTTTTAATTAATTTTTTCTTCACTTGTGAATTGTTTAAAATACCGTTTCCTTTCCCTTCCAAATATACTCTCCTCCTATCTCATTTGGCACCTCCCTCTCACAAAAGCCTTTAAGACCTTTATGCTGTTTGTCCAGGCTTTCTTGTTACAGTGATGACCTAAGAAATAGGCTCCTGCAAAAGCAGGTGCACCCACCAGCATGAGAACAGAGCCCACAGTGAGCAGCTTAGGCTTCCTACTCCAACAGGCGGGTGCCAGGCACCCAGGCGCAGCCCAGCGACAGCAATACGGCTACAGGGACCTTCAGAAAAGCAGCAACACTTGCAGGAAAGAGAGGAACAGTCAGAAAACACGTATTCTGTTTTCTACCAGCACTATTCAATATCGCCAAATCCACAACTTCGGTTCCCAACATTAGTCATTGACAAGTGTTTCTAGTGTGTGATAGCATTCTTTACTTATCTGCTAATGTTATTACCATATATCGTCTTTCTGCCTCATAGTGTACACAATTCTTTCTGGATCTATGACAAAACAGTGGAAAAGCTTATGAGACAATATATCAGAAACACAACAAGAAATTTAGATGCAGTTTCCTCTTGCCCTCATTCATAATTTCTCAATTTCTCATATTCTTATGGCTACGCAGGCTTGACACTTGTGATCCACTTTTTAATTTTTCTATTTTTAAGACTCCTGCCAGTCTATTCATAATTTCTCGATTTCTCATATTCTTAAAGCTATGCAGGCCTGCCACTTGTGATCCACTTTTTAATTTTTCTATTTTTAAGACTCCTGCCAGTCTATTCAGTATGCAGCCCTGGGTTTTAATTGGGAAGTGAAAGTTAGGTTTGCAAGCAACTGATCTTCCTTTCCAAAATACAATCTACTACATCTTTCCCCGCCGATCATGCAGTTTTCTTTTTCACTTCATTAGAAGTAAGAGCCTTAGAAAGCTGATCCGCTTGTTACACTGTTGCTCCTGGACACAGGGCACCTAGAACAGCATTCACATGTAATTCCCTAAAGGCAAAAGCCTGTCAAGTCACTTATCGATGTTCATTCACCATCAGGGATGCACTTCAACCAGCCCAAAGACCTAAAGCAGCTTCTCAAATTCTCCCCGAAGTGCATCTTGACTGACAGCAAAGGTCATACAGATGCACATAAAAGGGGACTCCCAAAAGAAAACAGCACTTGAGCGACCCGTCTCGTCTGTGCTAACTCCAGAGTCATCTTTGTGCACAGCTCTGTGGAGAACACTTTATGAGAACCTAATCTTGAACTGAAGAGGAGAGCTAAAGGAAGAGTGGCATGCAGCAGTAGCATGGATTCATACCCCAAACACTTTTTGCCCCAGTTCTTTTGCGATATCTCCTTGAGCAGAGCAATAATTCAAACTAGTTCTCTTCTGCAACATCAGTGAACTCCAACTCGCTAGATCCATCTAAGCCTTAAACGAGGAGTATGTACTTCTTTGAGATCTTTGAGATCTTTGCCTTCAAAAGCTCCTGAATGATTGAAAAGAAGCTGCTAAAAATACTTGCTCACCCACCGCGGCAAACAGCACACACTGAACTTTCTGTGATTTTTCTGCTTTTTGAAGGACACTGGCCTTGTTAACGCTGTTTATAAAATCACTGATTCATGTGAGTAATCTGGTAACATCAACTCAAACTCCATGAATGACACCGAGTCTTGTCAATGCCAGAGTGAGTAGCTAATAATTAAAATTAGGAAAAAAAAAATCTAGAAGTTTTAATGAAAAAGTAATTTCCAGAAAGCTATCTATAGCAAAAACTACATTATTCTGTAATTTAGTGAAGACAAGCTGGATTCCTTCAAGCTGAACACTGGAAATAGCAAGGAAAACATTATTAATAGCAACCACAGTTTTTTCTTTGCACTGAGCGCCATACAGGTAATAAGTTGCCTGCTGGCTAGAATGATAACCTTTGCAGAAGAGGAAATAAGGCCATTCTTTACCTCTCAAATGTTCTCAGTAGGGAAACAGCACTCATTCTCCTAACACGCCTTTCTGAGGCGGCCAGATTCACAGCACCTCAAAAACTTATGAATTAAATTAAGAGATCTACAAGACGATCTCAGTGTTACCATGGCTTTCCACAAAATGCGGAGCCAATTCAGCAAAAGGAAGCATCATGAAATTAACAAGAAAAAATTAGTTGTACGTAATACAGAATTATAACTGTGAGATTTTAATACAAATGTAGTCGTTTTGCAACAGCATGTAAGGCTTATATGTAAGAACTAAACCAGTATAAATATTCTGGGAATGAACATACAGATTAATATAGCATTATGGTACCTGATCATTTGCATCTAAATAAAAACAGTGAGAGAAACCAGTAGCTCTTTCCCAATTCCTTTTCCCTTCATGATCATTAAGAATTCAGGAGCATCACACAGAAGCATCCTGTTTAACCACTCACACCAAGGCCTCAATGCTGAATAAAAATCCTATTTATTATTTCATAATTATCAATGGCTGTGCAGAGGAGAAGGAAAAGCACTTTTTACATGGTTACATTTTAGTAGAGACATTAGTGAGAATTGAAAGAAAACTCGAGGTAGGTATTTGTTTTCACAAAATTTGGAAAAACAAAACTGTTCTTGAAATATACAGTTAGATTTGCACATCAGTATATTGTATACTGAATATCCATTTCATTTCATATATCAAGACAGAAATAGTGCAATTTGCACGCTGATGAAGTCAGTTACACACTTCCAATTGACTTCAAAGTCATCCATTAGCTTTCAAACAAGCTTCTTGCCAGTAGATAAAACACCCTGCTTGCTTTCCTAAAGCAAAAAGTAAACTTAATCTTTTTATTTATTATTTTTACTTATGGAGAAAATACAACTAAGAATTTCTAGAGGCTGGGTACTTTTTCATCGTTCACTAACAAAACAACACGTCAGTAAACAGATGTAAAGAACTTATACCATGTAAGTATCTGTCTTTGATGGTTATGCATTAATCCAAACTCTGGCACACACATGAAAGGCAGCATTAACCACCTCTATTAGTCATGACATATCACTACTACAGCATCTTTCCATCTCCTTCCCTTTATATGTGTAGTTCTATTCCAGGAAAACTCTAACTAGAGTTACAAGCACCTGATTCAGTGCTATAGCAGATTACAAAAGTGGCAGGGTTAAGAAAACAGACGGAGAAAATTTTCTAGATTTATTGATCCATCAGAACAAACCAGGAGTATTATGAGGAATTACAGATTAGGAAGAACAAATGTAGTGTTTTAACAGCTGTGAGAAAGAAGCTAGTAGTAATATTCTGACTTGAAGAATTGAAAAAAAAAAAAACCAGTAATATTGCTAGTGAAGTTTTGCAAGACTCACTCCTGCAGTTGGAAAAAAGCTACCATTTGCTGTTTTTCCATGCTATGGAAGGACAGCAGAACTTCTAATAGGACAAGGTTCTGGAGGAAGAGCCATCAAGATTTCCTAGTACGAAGAAACACAAAGTAGAAATTGGAAAAAGAAAAAGCTGAAGAATAAATAAAAAGCAACAATAACTTGCAATTAAGCAAGCCATTTTTCATACTCTAAGCTTCAATCTATCCTCTTTTGCTCATAAAAAACCGTAAATAATATGGAATTAAAAGAACAGCTGGTGAAAACAAATACAAAGTTTAGAAAACTGTCAAACTTGAACAAATCATGTAAAAGCAAAATCCAAGGTTACTCAAACTCACAAGTTTCAAAATTCAGCTCCAGCAAGCTTTTATTGACATTGCTAGTATCACTGGAACTTGACTTCACTGTTGTTGGGTTTTGGAGGAGTTGTTTCCCCTCCCCTGCCACCACCCAAATAGCCGTTGATAAAATGAAACTTGGAAACCCATCTAAATGAGTTACACATCAAGGGAAGTTATCATCAGAGTAGCAGCCTAAAAGGCAGCATGCCTCCATGGCAGTAGGGCCAGGGGTGCAGGGGAGAAGAACGTGAACAAAGTTTCCATCCCACAGCAAGCACACAACTAGGAAAAGGGTTGAATCAGCTAGCAACTATTCAAGATACCTATTTCGTTTAATTCCTAAAGGAAAACTCAGCTTGAAGACCAGGGCACCAATAACGATTTGGTTTGTTTTATCTTATTCCGTGAGCGTCTTTTGTAGGCACGTACAGATTCAAAAATAATTCAGCTCATCCTTGATATGTGAATTAAATTCACTTCTCGGAGTTAAAACACAGGATTTATGAGCTCCTCTAACAGCTGTGGCCAACTCAAAAAGAGTGGGTGCTTAGCAGGATGCTTCTAAGACCATAGTGACAAATAAGCAGACTGATTATCAAAGCTTTGAGCACAAAAGCAGCTCCCATGAGTCATAACAGAAGGACAGGAAAGACAATTTTGCTTCCATTTTAGTCTTCCTCTCTGATAAGAGCCTTAACAAGTATGTCTATTGTGGGTGTGACAGCTTCTTACGCAGTTTATGCTGGTCCTTACGCATGCTGGGCGGTCTTCACTATACCTGCAGCAGCTCTGAGGAAAAATAACCAGTGTTCAGAGGATAACACTCAACAACAACCTGTTCAATCCAAAGTCTTTGCAGTTTCATCTGGCACAAGGAGCCTAACACTTAAACTACGAATGCTGGGTACTTCTGTTTGAGAGAAGTAAATGTGTAAATAAAAGAAGCACACTTCTGCCTATTGAAATACTGTTAGGCAAAGGGGAGCAAGAAAAAAAAAAAAAAAGAAGAATTTCTTTTAGATAACAGGTCTTATTTTATAATAGAGTATCTTCATGTGGAAGAAGTTAATATTTCTTTATCTGACACAATATTTGCAGTGGTCTCCCTAAAATGGGGTTCTTTCATTTTAATCTTTCCTTCTCTCTTCTCAGAACACCAGTCTCCAGTAATATACTATATTAATCTGTCATGCTGCTTACTATTTAGCCCCATATTATCTTTGACAATCTGCCATGGCCTTTAAATCCCCCCCAGGCTATAAAATAGAGGCATAGCTTTTTCATTTTTAATAATTACCAAAAAAAGCTACTATTTTCAAAGAGTTACACATTAGGATTCCCTTTGTGACTCAATTCTCAAATTTGTGTTTGAAGATTCATGCTTAGAGGACAAAAAAAAAAAAAGAAGAAAGCACTGAGTATAAAAGTCTTCCTCCTTTACTACCCCAAAAAAACCCTCCACCTAATAAAAAAAGAACACATTCAAAACCTTGAGCAGAGGGAGTGAGTTCCTGCCCAAGAAAAGTACAATATATTATCTTTAAGGGGACATGTCAGAAGTACAGAGCAGCCGTTCAACTGAAGGACTGCTCTGAAGTTTGAGCTCAGCGGGGTATTCGTGGAAAGAAAGGGCCTCTCGAGTTTTTCCATCATGCTCTCTGGTCCCTCTATTCTCTGGCAACCTACTGTCAAAAAGCACACTGCTAGGTTCCTCTCCGCAACAGCGACAACCACAAACTGTGCACCAGCAATCCTTTGCTGCCATGCTGTGAGCAGACAAAACAACAGATGCAGAAGACCTGGCCAGTTAGCAATGCATCACAGGACATGCATTTTCCTAACTGGATCAGCCACCAAATCTTTCATATGTGCACACACAAAGCATACCGGCAATTTAAAAAGACTGTCTCCTCACAAAAAAAAAAAAAAAAAGACCGAAATTCTTCTAATCCGACAAACTTTCTCCCGCCTACCAACCCAGTTTTGTCTTCATTGTTCCTTGTTCTAAAAATAACTCCCATTCACAAGTCAGATGTTCCTCTCTGCACTGGCTTTGGCTGGGATGAGGCTTTTTCATAAGAACAGAAAAGTAAAGGTGAATATAAAGTATTTATAAATAGTAAATGAATGTTGAAACTACATTCTGTGGGTATTCTAATGCAGATCAAAATAACCACAATGACTACTCTTCCTTGTAATCTTCAAACGTATCATTAAATACAGATTAGTGGTTCACTATCTGATGTAAAAGAAAAAAAAAAAAACAACCAAGAAATCAGTTTTTGTTTTAAAAGGATATACCAAAGACATGGAACAAACCTAAAGATAGACTATTATAATACGAAGGTCAGTAAAAAAAAATTCACATTCCTGATAAAGGAAGAAAAAAAATCCCATCAATTCTTCTCAATTAACATAAGCTTCCTTGAAATAGAGGATGAAAACTTTTGAGTCTTCTAGAATGCAGCACCACAGAAGCAGCAGCAGCACCAATGTATCAGCTACCAAGGGCAAAACTTCAAACCAAAAATCCTGAAATAAACTGTGTGTTCAGTGCAAACCTACTGCAGAGAAAGTAAAGCAACACAGCTATCAGCTTGTGCTGTTATGACAGATCCCCTCATGCTGAGCCAGCGGGAACACCTTCAGGTAGGGGAACTTCAGTCTGCTACATACAATTACTGCAAAAATATTTACAAGATATATTAACATGACCAAATCAATTCACAAAACATGTAAACAGCTTTCCAGTGGAGAAAAAACTAAAAGAGGGTAGACTTAGACCAGATAAAAGGAAGAATTTTTTTTACAGTGAGGGTGGTGAAGCACTGGCACAGGTTGCCTCATCCCTGGAAACATTCAAGGTCAGGCTGGATGGACTCTAAGCAGCCTGGTCTAGTTGAAGATGTCCCTGATTGCAGGGGGTTGGACTAGATGGACCTTTAAAGGTCCCCTGTAACCCAAACTATTCTATGAAAAAAAAATACAGAAACAAACCCACAAGTTTAACTTAGTTATCTCATTTAAAAGCAGCAAAAAATCAACTTGAAAATAGAGTCAGGCAAAAGCAATGAAGACCAGAATATTATCTTTTGCACGAGACCACATGCATATCTCCACCACTGCTAACTGTATCAGTGAATAGATACTAATGAAGAGTTCATCTGTATACAAGAATAAAATACTCTGGGAGCAACACTTACTCTTATTCATTCATGTACCATTTGTTTTACCTAAACACAAAATTTAAGTTCTATTGAAATTATAGTGAAACTGGGTGGTGGTGGGGAAAACAGGCTATTCTGATTTTTATCTCCTTTTGATTATTTATACTCAAAAATCTCTTCAATGATCAAAATACTCACTTTCATCCTATACAGGATGAAATAAAACTACTAGAATCACTACAGGATAGTGTATCAATCACAATCAGGATAGTTCAGAGTTTGATAGCTTAAACATTATAAAAACTAGTGACTGTGGATTTAAAACAATTTTCCGCCCCCTGAAAGAAAGAAGCTAGGCACCTTTCTGCTTTTAAGTGCAGTTCTGTTACAAGGAGACCAGTAAAAGAACTACCTTCAATAAAGATGAAAGGAAACTGAGGATCTAGTAGCATAATTATAAGGCTATTAGCCTGCTGTCCCATATATACTATTTGAGGATTGAGGTGGATCACAGCAAGGCTGAATGTGAACCCTGCAACCAGGCTTAGAGCAGAGCTCTCCAGAGCTTAGAGCACTGGAGAGACTTTACAGGCAGTCTGAGAAAACTACTGATATTCATAGAATACCTCTCCCTGAGTATCCTTTCACCTTATACTATGAATTTAAGCTAGTGGAAAAATATCTTTCTATTTCTAAATTGGTATCTTTAATTCTATATTAGAACAGATGAGGTTCTGATTGTTATTTTATTTCTCAAACTTAAAAGACTCCAAACCTCTTATTGTAAAACTTAATCACAAAGACTTTTAATCACTGATTATGTTCACTTTTCCTCTCTTGTTTATTTCAACTGCTAGATGCATTCCTGGGTCTTGCCTTTAACTAGATGTTAAGCTCTTTGATAAGGAAACTACTTTTGCTACATTGAAGACCTCTGGGTGTTGTTATAAAATAAGTTATAAAGATGTAATGTTTGAAAGCATGCTATGGTATACCGGTTCTTTGCATGAACAGAATTGCTATGGTAAAATGAGAGTCTTGAGGTAAATGAAAGTATTATCAGATGACTCAGGAAAAAACTTCAAAAACATTAAGAGGCAATTTGATTCATGCCTGGGAACAGGATGTGGTAAATATATTTTTTTTAATATACCAAACAACACTGTTTCAATGCCAGCCTCTATAATGACTCTAAAAAATAAAATGAAATAATAGTTTCTCTTGCAATTTCAGCTTAGTGGTTTCCAGTTAATAGTTAAAAGACACTTTAAATCTCACATAACATCGAAACTATTCTCATGACTAATGTATGAACATTCAAACTTCCTTAACACACATGCAGCCTATACTTGTTCTATATATCCACCACCATCAATATACCACCAAAATTTATGTATCCAACCAACCATGCTTAACTAGTATTTTTTTCTCAAAAACCTTATTATTTAAAATAAAAGCCCAATAAAAGAATGCCACAGCTCTAGTCACCATTATTATTCTGGAAAAAATATCTCCAAATTAAATAGAAGTTTTCTACTGAAAGGCATGAGCTACCTCATAAAAAGGAAAAAAAAGAGACTAGTATTTAAAACAATACACTATAATCTAAAGTGAAGAATCCCAGATTAGAAGGTTATGTATCAATGGGAAAATATTTAAACAAATAGAAGATGGCAGGTGTGTATCCTTTCTCCCAGGCAGACTGTTTCACAAGTGCCCATAGTGCTTCTCTGTGGTATGCCGACAGCTTCTCCATGGGAGATTCCCATAGCAATAAAAGCATGTCTGGATATGTAAGTGACCCAAAAGAGAACCTGAAAAACAGGTCTTGAGAGAAGTGAGATGCATCTAAACAGTAAACAACATTGGCAGGCCTACCAAAGGAAAGATAATTAAAAAAAAAAAAGCTCATAATCATGATTTTCATCCTTCATGCGTTTCTCTGTCCTTTGAGCCTTCTGGTTTAATTATAGAGTGGAGAGTGTAATGTGGGGGGAGGAAAAAGGACAAAAAGAGGAAAGGCAATGCCCCTGGCAAAGGACACAAAGGGTGAGTGAGGAAGGAGGGGAAGTTACTCCAGGGAGTCACAGAAGATGACAGTGAATGGCTGTCATACAGGGAAGTTCTGGAATGAAAGAAAAAAACCAAAAATCTAAGAAGATGCTTCAGGCATGAGTAATGCGCTCATCATGAGATTTAAGATTTATATTAGCTTACCAAAAAAAAATACAGACTTACAGCACCCAAAAGTCAATATTTGCATAACTGACTTTCCTGTTTCTAATATATCTAGTTACTTCTTGTACAAATAGTCTTGTAATTCTAAGG
This sequence comes from Scolopax mira, assembly GCA_004320125.1. Taxonomy (NCBI): domain Eukaryota; kingdom Metazoa; phylum Chordata; class Aves; order Charadriiformes; family Scolopacidae; genus Scolopax; species Scolopax mira. The sequence continues at coordinate 97,720 of BJBW01004893.1, forward strand.
GAAATAGAAGCAATTTGGGACATCTCAACACAAAAGTCTTCTCCTGGCAAACCAGTATTATTTATTTCCTGTAAAAAGGAAAGTAAAAAAAAAACCACTATGAAAATAAGGGCTCACAACACTAATAGGGCATACCATTTCTCAGAGGATTAAAAATAACTTCTTAAAATTCAGTTATACTTAGTGTCAGAGGCTGCTAGAGAGGTGAAAGACTTTTCAAATGAAAAAGATGCAACAACTGACTCTTGTTTGCAGTAAGCAAGTTGCACAAACCCATATACATATAATGACAGGCCTAAATATTGGTAATCAAGAAACCAGAACTGTGTAGGTGCATATCGAGACATATCATCATCCACTACAGGCAGCTGCTTTGTGACCCTGTGCCTAACCCAGCACACACAACCAGAGAAGCCACTGCCCAACAGGTGGGGAGACAAGGTGTCATGTCAGATGACAGTTTTAACTGTCTGAAAAGAAATATGATTTCTTTTCACTAACATTCTCTTTGTGCCTTTCTAACATTGGAAGAGTAATCTCCGTTTTCCTTTGTAACCCAGGTAGAATGGGGGATGCTCTATTTACTCAGATATAAAGTCAGAGATAATTTTTGCAATCTTCTTTGGATGATATAATTTTCTTTGCTGCTGAAGGCTGCGAACTAAACCAATTTAAATACAAGTTTAACACTTAGGCCTCTTGTGATGCTAAATACGCATTTCCTATTCCTATCTACTCATACCTCAAAAAACTTCAACCAAACTAATCCACCAAAACACCAATGTACAGAGCTGAATATCTGCTGCTAGAGACACTGTCTTGTAACGTATAGGAGACGTCCCTCCTGCCCCCAACTAAAAGACAACCAAATGATGTAAGAGTCTCCATCCTGAGCTGGAATTTCAACATGGATGTTCATTGCATTTCATAATCTATTTGAATTAATTTTTCAACTGACCAAAAAACTTAGTTGCTTAGAATAACTCTATTTCTCTGCTGGCATGCTCAGATTTTTTTAAAAGCAAAATACTTTCAAGACAATTTGCACAACAGCATTTTGCAACAAATCACAGCTAAAGTGTTTTTTCCCCACTGCAATGTATTTACTTGACTGCACTGATTCTCTGAGCACTTTTAAAGCTTGAAACACACCTTCTCTTGAATGCTATGAGTCAGTTTTAATGACAATGTTATGTTCTATTACTCTGTAGCTTATGCAAGAGAATGAATTTGCATTAAGTACCCAACTTTAGAAGCCACCTTCTCTTCTCCATTGTTAACACTGAATAATGGTAAAAAAATAGGTTATATTCCTTGCATGCTTTCTTATTGTTTTAAAAGAATAAATCTAATTAGCTGCCTGCAATGTAAAATGGACATGAAATTTGTTATTGTCATCTTACAGATATCTATTACTATTATTTTTGTTGCAGAAAGGCAGCATACAGAAAAAATATGAAGAGTAATGACAGATTCATACTTAGTTAAATTCCAAAATTGTAGTCAAGCATTACCTGATCAGTGTTATTCTTCTCCCTTACCCTGCAGGAAATTTTACAAGAATACCTTTAAATTTCTTAATCTGGAAAAAAACTAATAGTTAACTTCAGGAGAAGGAAAATAAAACAGCACAACATGCTAATTCAAGGAAAGAAAAAAAAAGAGAATAAAAATTATCAACTGGTTTATAGATTAAATTTTTTAATACTGTCACTGCTGTCATTGGGAGGACTATACAATAGCTTTGCCTTTTTCAAAAAATTCAACAAGAAAAAGTTATAATATGACCCATGCATTCATGGGTCTTTTACTCCAAACAATATTTCTAATCTAAATATGCTTTCCTTTGCTTTGTCCTCTCATTCAAAATCCTTCAAACCCCCCACCTACCTAGAACAGTACATTATACTTATGTTCAGACTTTTTTTTTTTGATGGAAAACATTATTACACTTTGCTCAGCTTGTCAAAACGAGGGTTTAGCCAATTTGTTTCTAGAAACATGACTGGCTAGTTTTATAAATGGTTCTCAGGCAAACCAACAGAGAAAACCCCTCACAAATACATCCACAAGTAGCTATACAGACATACAAAAACATATACACACACAGAAAATGTACATGCACATGCACCTTCTTCTAATGAGAGGGGGAAAACTCTTCAATTAATTTTTTAGCACTTCAGTTAAATTATCACCTTTCTTTTCTATATAAAGAATAAATAAGAATAAATTGGATCAGCTCTTCTATTCCGTCTTCTAGAAATGAATCATACACAAGCCAAAAGCTTCCTCCATATAAAATCTTATTCTTTTTAGCACTTTTAAACAGATCCCAAGTTGGCAAAGCAAGAAAAAGATAATTTATTTCATATTTTTAGTGTCAGTTCACAAGCTGAACTCTGTAAGAATGAAGTGTCAGCTGGATATCTTCCTTCATGGTTGGAAGATCTGATATAAAACACTAAACCATTCCACTAACAAATGACACTTTTTCAGTACACAAAAAAGCACCAAGAAAACCAAGAGCAAACCAGATCCCCCACACACCTGTGTACTGGAAGACTGATACAGACAATCACTTTCCAAAAGCTGTATGTGGAAAACACTTGTAAAATAAAGCAACGCTTCAGCCTGAAAAAACAATACATTTACAAAACTGTAAAGATAGCATCTTGTGAAATACAGATATGGAGATCACACCATGATCTCCTAGCATCTGAGTAGCAGGTAAGAGATTTGCCCAGTATATTAGAGAACAATATTTAATTTTATGAACTGTAAGGAAAATGTCAACTATCTCCAGCACCAAAAGAGGCAATTTCTCAAACTATGAAGTCTGTCATTACTGCCTTGAGATGTGAAAGTAGATTATACTGCCATTTTTATTAATTTGCAATTAAAAACAGAGATGAAAAATGTAATACCATTCTCATCTTGTTTGGGGGTGTGAGGAGGAGGCATCAGCCCTTCTCTTTTACTTATGTAAAAGCAAACCTTCTCATGGTTTTTTTTTTTTCCCTCCCTTAAAAGAATTTCTTCTTATAGTACTTGAATCTGCTCCAATAACAAGCGCTCAATTCACTTCAGAAATATATTTTAGCTCTTGAAGTTCAATTAATTGGGAGTGGGGGGAGTTGGGGGAATCCATCAGCACATTTTCCAACTATTACAGACTTGTTCTTTGGCATTCTGAGAACTTGGCCAACTGAGAAATTACTTTGTACCCTTAGCTCCCATGGTGGTGCAATGCAATGAGCTTACTTCTAATTCATATTGTAAGCAGCAGTAGCAGCTAAGCAACAGTAGAAATTGTACATGTAGTGTGGTGTGGTTAACTTCAGGCATTCTGAAGCACATGCTACCATACACACCCAAAATATTTCATCCAAGATTCACAAGTTTTCATGCTGCAAACCGAAGCAACTATTTCAAGTCTGTTGAAAGAAATACTGATGGACTTTTTCTAAATAACGTTAATTTGTGTTTGGTATATAGTTTTATTAATAATGTAATAATTTTAAAAGGAAATATCAAATGTCATTATTAGGAAGACAAATATATTTGTACCCAAAAACCTGAAGCAATGAGATTTTGTAATACTTAATTCCAAAACCATAAGATTGCTTATCTTCACCCACTTTTTAAAGTCCCATGCTATCAAAAATAGTTTGCACCCTTTTCTTTTGTAAGAGAAAAGGGGAATCCCCCTCCTCAGACACACTCTCCACAGGTAAGCTCTCCTCCAAGCTGTTTGTAAGCTTGTGTCTGCTTCCTAAGCAAACATGCTGGAATGAATGTTTAGTAAAAATGAAAAGGAGAAGTGGTATTTAACCCTGTATTAAGCATCTAATTAAAGTGTCAAACCATTAAACTTTCAAAGTCCAAGAATTTAAGAAACTATAAATTTTAGTTTAAAACTGTAATAGTTTAAAACTAAAAGCATACAACACTTGGCCATAACAGGGGTACACTCAAGTGCCTGCTAGGTAAATATAATTCTTACAAAACCCCAGATATAATTCAATGGATGTCCTTTTAGCAATTCTTTGTCCAATTTAAATGTATCCAACTTAGTTTATGTAAACTGTCTGGACACAGAATGTGCCAGCTTGAATTTGGCAAGGAAAACATGCTTTTAATATGTAATGGCTGATTTGTTTTAATTTCTAACCTAATTAGTTAAAAATGAATGTTGTGATGCTAGATTTATACTAAACTAAAAATTAAATATTTTCTCAGTAAGACCTATACAATATTTAAAGGTATCAAGACTATTTTACAGAAGATCTACTGCTATTAGAAATCAAATCTGTCCAGTATTGAAAATACTCTTTATAGTAAGATTATATAAACTACTTAAGAAAAGCCTACAAACCAAAGCTACCACAATATTAAGCATTAGCCACTGGTGCTATGATCCAGTTCGTTCACAGTTGTAGAACTACAGCATTCACCAGCAAGCTACCTACTGGAAAAGTAAGGATACCAGCACTCACTCTCCCCAAAGTATATGACCATCTTGATCTCAAAACAGCATTTCTCCTCAGAGAGCTTCAAGTACAAATGAAAAAAACCACCAACCAAACAAAAAAATACAGAACCAAAAAAACCCATGATAACTTCTTCATTTTTTCTTGTAGATCTAATCCAAATCAGTTTTTGAGGTGACAACTATTTTTCATCCTCAAAAAAGTCTTCTCATAGAGTGTTACACCAACTCTGCACATAAGTCAGCAAGAGACCTGGTTTGAGCAACACAGGACTAACTTTTCTTCTAATGCTGGGGAAAGCAGCATTTTTAGAAGACTCTAGTATCTGAATTAATGAAAATATTTACTTTATAGCCAGTGAGGCTATGTGGGATTCAAGGTCTTAGCGTTTTCAAGCCCTGCCAGGTGCAGGGACGAGGAGCAGCAAGGCCTGGGCATTTGACCCAGGCTGGCCAACCAGATTATCTCATACCATGAACTTCACCTTCAATGTAAATTAGAAGAGTTTGCTGTGTAGTTCCCTTTCCCTTGATGGTGGTGGTCCAAAGAACTCCTTGCTCCAGTGGCCAAACTCTTGAGGCCTTTTGTTCTTCCTGAAGCCATTGCGCTTGCAGCATCCAACACTTGTTGCCCACTGCTGGGAGTGCACAACTTCCTACTGATATAATTGGCTGAGTATAGTTCTTGTATGTCTCATATCAGTATATCGGGATTAATACTGGTTCTTGAGTATTGTTGTTAATTATTTAGTTTTATTCTATTAAATCTATTTCTGTTCAACCTTGTGTTTCTTTGTGTTCCCCAATTCCCCTTTCCAGGTGCGGAGGGGTTATTGGGTGATGTGGAATTGTCGAAACAGTAAGTTATGGGTTCTCTCAAACCATAACAAGACCACAGAAAACTGATGATTAAATTCCACACACAAATTAAGCCAAAACCTTGACAAGCCTTCAGTTAACACCATCCAATTTCAAATCACAAGTCAAAATAACAGGAAATAAGAGCACAAGACACTAGTCCTCTCTATTGCCTTCTCTTAGACAAGAGGGGACACAGTTCCAACACCCTATTTATTAGGCCTCCAACCTCCTTGTCAAAAGGATTTGCTACAGTAAGGAAAACCAACCTCAGAAACCTAGCTCAGAGGAGCCATAAAAATCGTAATATTCTTTCCAGAAAGTTACTTTTAAAGTAACAAAACAATTCTACAACAGTAGTAGAGTTTTACAGCAGCTTTAGAGATATTGTTGAATCTAATCTCATCTCACACCATTAGGCCACAACATAATACAGTCCAGCATTTCTGTTTAGACAGCAATACACATTTTCCCCATGGAAAATCAGGAAAATCTTTCTAGTTTTCTAGTTCTGCGCAGACATAGATAAAAGAAAGAGACCACACCAGAGATGTCAATCTGCCAAGGACATCTTCACTACAATAAAGACAAGCATCTACGCTCATGCTTGTAACCACAGTACCGAGCTTCAACCGCTCGCATCATCTGAAGAGAGTAGAAAACCCAGATAAGAGCTTTACAGCTGGAAGGAATCAATATTTGCTAAAGGCTTGACTTCCAGAAAAGTTACACCTACACTGAGCTTCTCTTTCAACAACTAGATCAGCGTGCTTTTCAACACTCAGGTTATTTGGCATTAGTGTGTAAACCAGCTACACTCAAATCTACAACCTTATTAAAAACCCTCACCTTTAAAACATGGAACTCAATTCAATAACCACTCTGAAGCTGAAAACACCAGCTTTCATATAAATTTGTCACAGAGCAGAAGCAAAGGTAGAAAGAAGAAAGCTCTAGATATATCAACCAAGTGTCAGCAGCCAGAAACACACCACTTGTCACACATATATACACTATAGTATATATACATACATACACATACTATAGTATATATACATACACTATATATATACCACTACTTTTATATACATGACTATATTTCTAAAAATATATACATACTATTTTTTATACATAGTTATAAAGAAAAATAATGGGAGAAAATATATAAAGAATCACTTGTCTGGATGACATACCAATAACCACACCCGGCCTGTGAAAAAAAAACCTAGTTTCCAGAAGTGAGCAGCAAAGCTATGAAGAAGGAGGTGCACCAGATTAGAATCACAAAATAACTGTGTCTGGAAGGGACCAGAGGAGATGCCTGGGCTGCCCTGGCTGGTCAAAGCAGGACAAAGGCATTCAATCAAGTAGCTCAGGACTTAGTCTATAATCCTCATTAGGGTTGCAGAACATTTCTAAGAGGACAAGGTAGAATAACACAATGACAGAAGTGCTCCGACTGTAATATATGAAGAAAAAATATATTAAAAAAATCCTGTACCACATTTACAGCCAAAGCAGTAAAAAACAATAAAACACCCCAGACAAAACACAAACCAAATCAAGAAATCTAAGAGTTCAAGGATGATCAGAATTATTCAACAATCTCAAGGGAACTTCTATACTGAATATTCTTGTATTCACACATTTACATTCAACAAAAAGCTCATTCAACTGCCTGAAATTTGTTGTGGGTTTTTTTTGTTGTTTGGTAGTTTTCAATTGTTGGTATTATCTCCCACTATCACACCAACCTATTCCAATATTCTTATGTTAAGAAAACTGCAGTCTAGGAAAGTACTTCTAAGTTTCATTCCATCTCCTCCTCTTAAACTTCTCTAATGGCACTCAATTAGTCTTGAAACATCTCTAAAGGAAAATCAAGCTTTTCTTCTCTGCAGTGAACTGAAATGGAATTTTCAAGTATTTTCTTTAGTGTCATTCTGGATCATTTTTGCACTCTGGTAAGACCTCAGTAGTCACCTGGGAACCTCTCCAAACCTATAAATCAAGATGCAGAAAGCAAAGATGCTTGTCAATCCCCAAAACTAACATTTTGAAAAGCCCTATGCTTACTTGCTTTCTCCTGTTTACGTGAGCTCAGTACACAACAAACAAGTTCCAGAAAGAGAAGGTAAGAGCCAGACAAGTTGAATAACCAAACAAGATCACCTGATATCATGAGGTGTTTTCTCAAGTATTCCCCCATTGCTAGCAAGTTTTCCATAGAACTCGCAGCTCGATCCATCTGAATAAACGACAACAGAAACGGATGACTGGAAATTCTGCATGCAAGATTTTATAAAGCCTGTACTTTCTCCAGGCCCAAGAAAAATAATCTGCCTTTAGTATTTTTATGTTGTTTGATCCAAAAAAGTAACATTTTTAAGCTAATATTTTTGTCTATATAAAAGAACTTGTAAGAATTGCATTCTAAATTAACATCATCAGTAGCCAGAACGACTGTAATGAGGGACTACAATCAACTAAATTAAATAGATACAGTAAGCAAAAGGCATTGACAAAGTTTCTTTTCAAGAGAACAGATGATATTTTGCAAGACATATGGTATTTATTTTTAGACATTAGTCATATGATAATACTACATATTTTATTTTTCTTGAAAATAGCACAGTATTTTATGTTGAGGTGCTTTGCTGATATTAATTTTGCTCAGCTTAACATTTATTTTTGCTCTTACAAAAGGTTTGAGTGTATTTTTCAAACCATTAACATACTGTACATGGAAAGAAGTATTCAGTATACATACGTGTATGCATCCCGCCTTTTAAAAGGAAAACGACATCACAAAACCAGCAATACTGAATTCAAACACAGAAGGGGAAATAAAACCACCATATGCAAACACATGCCTTTTTTTGAGTATCTCTTATCAAATCTCCCCAAAATCTCATTAAACATGAAACGCATAACTGGCTTTGGATTGCTGTAATGACTGTCAGGCCAGTACAGTGCAGGCAGAAAGCTGTAAAATAATATCAGCAACATATTCCATCTGGACTTCAATATATCCTTGCTGACTTCATCTAAGCAAAAAGTGTTCCAAGACCTTACAATTTTTAATATGCCAACTCTTTATATGAGAAAACATATGAAGGAATATATCCTCCTGATTACTCCCCCATGATTTCAGTTTATGCATGTTTTGATTCAAATCTACACATTACTCTTCTAGTCATTTCAAGGATTAGTAACAGATTCTTCATGTGAAATTGTTTAAGTATTACCTATGTAAGTTTGGTATAATTTATTTTTGTATCTCCACCTTTGTTATCCCCCCCCAACATATTTTCCTATTAAAGTAATTCAGGGCTCTACTATATGAAAAATTTCCATGTAGCATCAAAAATAACCCATAGAACTATATTATCTATTTCTAGAAGGAAAAAAAATAATAATCCCCACCTAAAAAGCCCTCGTTCTGATTCAAAGAAGAAAATCTAACAAAAATTTATGAACCTTGCAGACATAGAATATCTGGTTTGTTGGTTTGGAAAAGCAGTACTTGCAGGGGTCTGCCTGCTAAGAGAGAAGATAACAGAAATTGGTGAAGGCCTCATCATTAAAACAGTCTCTACCATGGTAAGCCCAGCATGTGTTTGAAAGAGTGAAACACAATAATATTATTTTATGGTGTTTGAGCAGGGATTTGTTTTTCTTTAGGCAAGTGTTATAGAAGCTTGTATAGTACCACTAGGCTTTTTTGTTTGAGTTTATAGAAGGTCACAGAACTGAAAACCAAAACTAATAAAAAAAAGCGTCCACAAATATTTGTGAGACAATCGTAAATGTTTTAGGATACAATGGGATACTCAATTCTAGCTGCTACAGATCCAAATAAAATTATCAGCAAACCCAAGTATCCATACGTGATCACAATTGCCTATTTCTATCATCTCTACTGCTCTGGGCTCAAAGTGCAACTGTTCTACTATAAGTTTTTAGACTAATTTATTTTAATTTTTTAATATATATTTATTAAACAAAAAATGTTTCTTCCTTTGCAATAAATCTACTATAATTACTTTTCTAGTCCAGAAGCTTTTACACAATGAAGACGGAATGCAGATGTTTTTTCCCCAAAAAGTTCTGCTCTCCCTTTAGGTGACATCACAGCAGGCTCAGGAATAGCTTTGCCATCTGGATCCCATGTTGCCAGATTAATAATGCCCTTTCATACAATGACTCCAAGTGAAGAGACAAAAGTTTTTAGAGAATCCTACCATTGTTTTCTCTTGCTAGATGACAAGCTCAGCCTCACATGACTGAAGTCAATTCACAGATAAGCTACCTAGAATACATGAATTCTCATACATCTCCTCGTAGCCCAGCCTAGGTTAACATTCAATATTTCAACATTACAAATTAATTCAAGATTGTCTTCTAACTCTGCATCTAACAGAAGTGACTAAGTCTCCACTGTAGCATTAACAAATCGGTGGCATGAAGTTTTCTTCAGTTGCATGACGATCACAGTTACAAATATCATGCCTGTTTTTTAAAAAAAATTGAATGTTTGTGTTCCAATACAATAGTGATTAGCTTGAACAAAGATTGAGAAAGACCAAAGTACTTTTAAAAAAAGCAGTAAATGCACTTAGTTTTAACAGCTACAGATGTGTTTGTCATGTCACATACTTAAATCTGGTGTATCATTACTCTGTTCTGTTCAGTGCCCACAAATACCAAAGATAAATCATTAAGGTGATGAGTGATGAGTGAAATGGAGCAAGCAAAAAGAAAGCATAACAATTGATCAGCTTCCCCATAAATCTATACAAGAATACATGTCTACAAGGTAACTATCATGAACATGCAGTACCCATTCCTCCCTCCCTAGTGTAAGGGATAACATTATTCTAGTAGTTGAGGCACAATATTCTTACCTTAAGTTCAACATTTAAGACTCACAGGAGATTATAAATGCATTGAAGCATTATGAATCCCCCTGAGAAAACACACACATTCTGTTTTCTTAAAAACTCTACAGCCTTCAAAAAAGTGGAAGTTTATCTTTTCTTCATTTATGGTGAGTTATTTAAACATTTGGAGAACCCATACTGGATCTCCACCCATTCATTAAAAAAAGTAATAAATTACTCAAATACAGGCAAGCTATTATAGAAGAGCCAAATTTCCTGAAAAATCATCTAAGAAAATTCCTATACACGACAGTTAACCTACACCTTAAGCCTTGTCTCCATATCAAGTTCAATCAATTTTCTACTCTCCTCAGGCTTTTTATCTTTGGATCCAGGTAACTGCTAAATTCCAAGCAGCAATAAACACATTCAAACTGGCTTTATATATATATATATAAAGTGTATGAACTCTGGCCAGGCTTTTACCATTATTTGTGAAAACCTGACCCTTCCATTCCTTATTAAATATTCTAACAGTGATGAAGGTGTTTAAAAGAAACCTTTTATTTTTTTTCTTCTGAAGTACTGTCTTTCTCAACAATTAACTCTTTTGGCTTTAATTAAATAAGAGACAGAACCAACCACATGCAAATTCATAAAATAATCAGGCTGGGGCAGTCATCCAGGATAGGGAGGGTGGAGAGGAAAAAAAAAAAGTGTCAACCTAGACACACTTGGCAAAACTTGTAAGCAATTTAAAAGCTGGGTCTTAAAGGGGAACCTTTGGGAACCTTAATTATAGATAGCAGTTCCAGACCTGTCTACTAAAAAAACACCACCAAACCCCCCACCCCACAAAACCTAGTATGACTAGATGTTTCAATTTTCTTTTTTTGTGCATTTGGTAAAGAAACATCAAACATTTTTTATTAAGCTTTGAAATTCCCATATATATCAGCATCTATTCTAAACTAATAGACCTCACATTTTATCTCCAAACCTATATCTATCACAGGATACAATTACGGTTATAGTATTCAATTATCATATTTCCAAATTTCAGACTGATAACCATGAAATTGATGAAGGCTTTGTTCCATTTAGAGCAGAGATCTGACACAAAGAGAAAGGAACTGATTCAGTAAGATGTAAATGGTGTGAATCCAGTGGTTCCTTTATTGTTAGTGACAAATACACTGACACAGCAAGATAAACAAAAGACTACTTTAAATGTATATGCTTTGATCTTTAAAATAAAAATAGTTCCTAAAATGAGCCTAAGGACTGCAAATAATAAACAGAGCGGCCACTAGTCTCGGAAAAAAAACAACAAACAACAAAGAACTGAAAAACCCCACACCTTTGTACACATACTGAATCAGGCTCTGGGTTTTTTGTTTGGGTTTTTGTTCTTTTTTTTTATTCCTTAAACTTTCTTTTCTAAGTTTAATACCATGTCAAGAAGCCTGTATCAGTTACCCAAGCATTTATTTCCTGCATAATACTGCTTCTTCAGAAGTTCCACTTAGTGAAATGAAACAAACCAGGGGTTAAATCAAAAGAGCATGTCATGCAAAATCATGGATACACTAGGCTACTGCTAGATCTAATAAAGGGGAGAGACCTGCAATCAAGAACAGATGAGTTGCTGCTACTGAAAAAGGAAAGGCTGACATACAGGAGAACTGTAACAAAAGAAAAGCTCAACAAAACAGGGGGGAAAAAAAAGGGAAGATAATGGGATACAAAATGAAAAGCAATTACCCACGGAAGGTGTGTCAAATCATACATGAGGTGGGGGAACTGCTCCCTTCTGAGGTACTGCAATTCATTAGTTATTGCATGGGTATAATTTCTTTACCACAAAACTTAGATCAGCAAACTGATACAGTCTTAAAACAGATGTGAATGTAATTTAAGCTGAAAGCTGCCAGTTGCTTACTCAGTATGACATTTTCAGGACTACCTGAAGGGAGCATAAGTTTCATTAGTAAAACTGACATTTTCTAGAATGACTGGGATAAAACCCCTCAGACTCCAGCCATTTGTATCTATTTTTGTCACAGCTTCTTATTACTTGGGCTTTCTAAAATGTTTTATGTGATTATTTTTTTTTTCTGTCACAATGAGAAAAACAAAACTCTACAGCTCTAACTATTAAGTCTTTAATATTGTTTTCTCCTAACTAGAGACCCAGCATACTCTCATCTATTAAGCAGGTATCCTTTATTGCAGTGCTGGATGTACAGATGTACAGGGGATCGCTCCTCCAAATGTGTGTGCCAGACAGGGTCAGTTCAACAACATATATGCACACCACACATACATATTCATGCAAGGAGTCTTAACATATTAATTAGTTTCCAGTAATTCATTATCATACGCTACCTCCTTCTTGGAGCCCCCCATTTGTCAGAGACAAGATAGCATTGTGCTGGCCTCACAACTGCTCCCTACATGCTTGCCTTCCTGTCCTGTTACTTATTGTAGCTCTGCAGGGGGGATAGGTCCCTGTTTGTCAGCCAAGTTATATTTGCTAACTAATACTTAGGTAAGCAAACCTTCAAGCCATACTTAGCTTTATTCTTTAATTCAACAGAACCAATTAGAGATTGGTATTTGGGACCAACATTTCCAGCAGTTAAATATTATTTAAATATAGATCATGGAACCTGCTTTGCAGCTTGGTTAAACTGCAACTAGAAGTGGAAGCCTTGGAGAGAAGCAAAAGATGTTTGATCTTATATACCAGTTAATTACCGGCAATAGTGTTTTCCACAAACACAAATGAAACTCAGGATTTTGCCAAAATTTGAATCTCAAACTGTATAGCAGTGGCATCTCTGTTAGCTCTTACTTCCTTGGGCCACTACAATTTGGTAGGCAAATCGGTTTGCACCAGAGCACACAAGGAAAAGGGCACCAAGCCTGCATTTCATACAGATATTAGTTTTTATAGAAGATCCTTCAGCATTCATATTTTTCTCTACGATGCCTCACCCTGGGAAAAAAAAAAATTAGGGATCCCAATAATCACCTATCTTCTTCAAAATAACTACAGATTGTCCCACTCTTGCTTGATGTTCACCTTTAGAACTCAATATGTAAGAACACTCAAACACCTCATTGATTTCAGTACTGGATGTACTCATTTTAGAGGCCAAACTATAAACTTCTGAGAGAAGACACAAATATCTCATTAACTTGGATATCATTCATTATAAGAAACTAAACCACTGTTAAAAGGATAATGTCTCTAGCACAGGTGCCGAGCTTGCCTATACAAAGCAATAATAATGGACTTTATAATATACATAATATTATTCCCCCATAGCAACTCCAGTACAGCCCACTTATGTCTAATTCATTGCTTCTATATATATATATTAAGCTCTTCTGCTGTATTAAATCCCTTTCCATATGATCCAGTTCCATTCATCTTTAACCCCTACTTCAGGAATTACATAGTAGAATGCTGCAATAATTGGACATCCAAACAGATTCATAATGCAACACTGCAATAAGAATAGTAGGTGTTACTTCTTTTGTTTGCGTGCATTCAAGAGACACAGTAGAAGTGGCTGAGATGGTTAACTGGTATAAAAGACTGACTTAGAAACCTGGCAATTCCAGCAATAGCTGGAGGGTCCTATGATAAAAAAAAGACACACCACTTGCAGAAGGCTACTGAGGTTACCTAGTTACTCACACATGCACCACAAGCACCTGCAAACTAAGGATACTCCATAAACTCAAATGCTAGAAAGCATTAGTCAGCCAATTTCACACTGGCAGAATAACACCAGGCTACTGTACTCTGCTCCTTGCAGTTTTTACAACAGGAGAATGGTACTGGCAAGACATGAAAAATCCTGACAGCTTCAGATTAATGGGGGTTCCCAAATTCCCCTTTTCTCTTAGGCTCATATTTCTTCACTGTACTCGGCAACCTACCTGATCACCATGGCAATCTCACCAAAAATAACACTGCTTGTTCATGACTAGAATCTTTAGCAGCTTACACCGCCGAGATAAAAAAATCAGCATGAAGAGCATGCTGCCATAAAATAACCCATTTGCTCTCATCATCATGATCATATCAATAAGATCACAATGTTCCTCTGGTCATTTTGTTAATTCAGAAGCTTAATCCACAAAAATAGAAAACAAGCAGAGCTTACCGATGAATTAGAGAGGAACTGCTGAGGAGATAATTAACCAGCTGCAGGTTGAACATGTATTGGTGAGACGGAAAAGGATAGGGTAGCTTCTCCTGATCAGATTACAAGCTGCTGAGCAACACTGTTTACAACTGCATAAGGAACATCTGTGGACCTCATGGCTGAGAGGAAAAGAAAAAAAATGCTCAGACATTCTCCTCAGTCATTCAAAGCACTTTCAGAATACATGCAAAATTAACAGGGTTGATCTTGCAAGTTGGAGAGCAGAAACCCTTTTTCCTTTAAATTTGCAAACCAAATAAAGCATAGCAACCAGTTCAGTGACATATAGATGCAGATGACTTTTCAAGGTCATTTGGAGAGACTTACAGGATTTTTGAAGTACTCATATCCTATTTTAATAAACATCACTTGAATTTTGAAACTTTACTTTTGAGGAGTGAAGTAGAGAAGTGAAGAAAACTTCACTTTTACTTCTTATTAAAGATCCATAAACATAATAATTACAGCAATTTTAATAATAAATTAAAAAAAAACTAAGAGTCAAAAAAGTCAAAGTTTTGAATCAAAAACTTAAGAGACAGTGTGAATTGCAACCACATAAACTGTCAACTTGAGATGGTGCAACAGGAACTCCAGGAACACTTGAGTCTTCAGGGTGGTTTTATGAGTTAACAGGCATTGCTACTCTCCGTATGCTGAGAGCACCACATGATGGTGACAAGGAATTTGGACAGGTGACCAGAAAAGGATCTTATCAATGTTTAAGCATCTGAGAGGGTGTAAAGGTGATGAAATCAGATATTTGGAGGTGTCCCTGAGAGGATAAGCAGCAAGGGGCATGAACTGACACAAAGGCAGCTCTGTCTGAGCACAAGACGACACTGTAACAGTGAGGGGGGCTGAACACTGGAGCAGGATGCTCTGAGAAGCTGCAAAGTCTCTATGTTGGAGATATTCAAAACATGACTGGACACATGGTCCTTGGACAACCCCCCTGAGGGGAGCTGAGAAGGAGGTTTGGATGTCCAGAGGTGCCTTCTAACCTTAACTTCAAAAATGTCAAAGAATCAGAGAGTAGATATCTCAAACTATACCCCATGATGTATCTGAGGATATTACAGAACAACAGGAAGGGATTTCTCAAATTCAACTAGAATTCAACTACATGTTATCCTGTTTTGTTTTGGTTTTTTTCTATGGTGTCCCGGTCCATACTTAACTCCTACATTTTAATTTGCCATAATCTTCCTTAGCCCTGAGATACTCCTGTGCTCCTGCCCAGACTTCAAGGCAGCTAGCAGTTTTCTAAACATTATGTTATCCACAGTCCCTTCAGATGTGCCTAAATTAAGACAGTTCTTAAATTTAGTGTTGCTAATCTTGGCTTAGATGCCTGTTCTGCCAAAGGTGAATTGCCTGTTCTGTCTTTCAATGCAAAGTGAAGTGTCTCTTGAATTTTCAGATGATGTCTTTCTAGCTGATAAAAAAAAAAAAAGAGAGAGAAAGAGATAGCTTCGTTTCTCTATTCCCGTAGGTTAAATAAACCGGTGTGTTAGGCTGTGTAGTACAGGGCAGTTGATACTGCTGTGCATACCAAAACAGTAACTGTTAGTTTGGTAAACTGAAATTCACAAATGCCTGTGAATTTCAGGAATGGATCGGCAACTGCAATTCTTGTTTTGAAATAGTTTCAGTGATCCATCACCAAAATGCTAATAAGACTAAGGCAACAGATTATTCACTCACAATCACTAGCAGAGACCCCCAAGAATGGAATTATTTCCCTGGACTAACTTCCTATATGCGAAAAAGCAATGGGAATTGTGCCATCTTCCTTCGGGACCATAAAATAAAACAGAGATACAAGATGAACTTTAATTTCCCTTGAAGATGCTGCACACAGCCTGAAATGACTGTTGGAGACAATCCAGGTTACCAGTGTTTGCCTCACCAGTGGATTATACCCTCTTTGTGATTTTATTTGTATAGCAAATGGCTTATTAGCTGCTTAAATTCTCTACTTCATATTACAAAGAAAAGACTGTCAAGTCTAAAAAGCCATGACAGAATACCGTGGACTCTAACTCAGAGTATCAAAATATAATGCTATAAAAACCACAGACCTACAAGCAGGACACTGATCAAACTATGAAACAAATAGGTAAAACTGTGTCATCATCTCAGGCTCTCCTTCAGATTTTAGTCTTGTTAATTTGCTGTGAAGATGGAGAACGATGGGGGAAAGTCTACTACTTGGAAAACTGAAGAGGAGAAAAGGTTTCAGTGAGAAGTTGCTTAAACATCCAGACCATGTATTTTCATTGCCACAAGAACGCCACATTTTTGCCTTTCCATTGATTGCTTAACTGTAAGCATATTCATGATTTCTCTGGAGTGTACCAGCATTCAAATTAGGAAGGGTAGCCTCCTATAATCAAGGAAGGATGACTGGTATCTATTCTCTTCCCCTACTCGCCACACTAAATGAACTGGGAATCTAGAAAAAACTCTTAGCTTACAAGGTCCCTTCTCTCTAATATCCCTCTCCCATTTCAGCATATGGGGACAAACAGCCTGGCTCAGTCAAAGACATCACTCTAAGAAAAGGGATTTTAAGTTTCTTCACTCTGTTTTCCCTTCTACAATTAGACTGTCAAGGCACAATTCAAAAGCTACCAAATCACATCCACATACCAAAGAACCACTCAACACTGCTTCCCCACAGTGAGGCACCAGAGGAGGAAAAAGCCCAAGTAAGCATGACCATTCCTAGACATTAGGTGCCTATTTGCAACATGTAATATTACATCAAATAAAACATTATAAAAACAGGAGAGAGATATTATTTGTGGTCCTCCTCCCAGGTAACAGTTTGAGTATAACCGGCATCAAAACCATCACTTTTGACCCGCTTAAGGATATTCCATCACAATGATTGAATCCATCATAACAGATTAAAATATTCTCTCCTTTTCTCAGAGTTCATGAAGTTTTCAGTAGCCTCAAATTCCTCCATCCTGACAATAAAATGTGATCTACTGATGACCTGCTATAAATGCTGACAGACAGCATTAGAAAAAAATATTGTAGTGCACCCTGGAGCCGATACAATACAAAATTATGCAAGAGCAGATAGAGGTACCAATAAAAATCCCACATTATCATCAGCCCATAATTTATTCAGCTGTCCAAAACACATGGCTTTATTCCATGTTATAAGCATGGTTTATGCAGTATGCAAAAAAAACCTCATTTAAGGGCTAAACAACTTCCACGAGGAATTCCTTCTCTAGAATTGCTTGAGGAATTTTTTGAAGATAGATAAGCTACTTCTCAACATTAGAAAATGGAAAATACCTTGCTATCACACTCAATCAGTCAAGTATTTGGAAGAGATAAGCACAAACACCTGGATCTTCCCATTTAAAACAAAATTGTCATAAAACCAGTAATTCGTGCAGTGAACAGCCAGGCATAAAACTCGCCACTTAAGCAAAGGTTAAGATTGGTAATTCCAAATATCTTAATGAAAAAATTAAATGCCTATTTTTTACCCATTTTCCAGTTAATGATTAGGGAAGGATATTGTTAGCTTTTCCTCCTCTATTCACTTCGAGTACTTGTTCTTCTGCCTCCCTTGAGGCTCACCTTGTATTTTACATAAATCAAAAGGCTTTCTCATAGCTACCAAGTCAAATTTTAAATTAAGAAATTAAAAATCTCATTTGTAACACTAAAAAAGCACCTGCTAAATACAGAATCAGACTAGGGATCCAATCAATACATCTAGGTCACCAAATTTTTCAGTATCTTTTAAAAATACCCAGTCAAGAACACAGGAAGCATCTTCAAAAATTGCTATGCATTTTTCACAAGCCGTGCCTTTAAAAGAAGGCATGGAGGCTACTGAAACTTCTCCAGGTATCTTTAAATAGTTTATCTTTTTTTAAACCAAATGTAGATCATTAACCCTAGTAAGACCTGCAGACCATAGGTAATTCAAAGATTTGTGGAACTGATGACATAGTAAGGATCATGTTTTTTTAGGCAGTTGACAATACTTCATATAGACTCACACTAAGATCCAATCTTCCAAGAACATTAAAACAGTTACACTTGCTTGACCACAGGTCTAGCAAATCCAGTATCTGACTTCTGACAACGGGCAAAAGGGAATACCGAGTATAGGTTAAGAATGCTACAAGCATGTAAAGACAATCCTGAATATTATCCCAAAGACCCTGCCTCATACAGACACCTCCAAATATCCTATTGTCCTCACTGTGTTCAAATCAGATAATGTCTTCCTCAGATTTAGTAGAGCCTTGTTCTGTACACTTTGACAAAACAAATATTTTACAACACAGCCCAAAACCTTAAAGAGCATCATTTGATGCCATAGTGACAATAGCATAGTTGTTACAAGAAGAGTAATTTAATAAAAGAATAATTTACCAAATACAGATTAGCAAGTGAATACTAGTTTAGCTCATACTTGATTGTCATCTTTACACACAAATTACTGGATGGAGTTTGATAAACTGGTTTGTAGCAGACTAAGGCAGTTGAGTGCAATAGTTACTCCAGGACATAAAACCTATATATAGCTCTAAGAAACAGAACGAGCTAAAACCCAAACTGCCTTAGCTAACCAAAAGTCACAACAATTAATCCAAAAAGACTGAATAATAATTCAACCATATGTTCAAAGCTTTTTTTTTTTTTGAAAAATGTCACATTCGTTATTAAAAGGCCACAAAGCACATAGCTTGTTCAAACAATGACTACAAATGACTTGCACCCAAACGCCAACAAAAAAGGTTAGGATCCCAGGGAAACTAATCAAGGGCTATAGGATTCTTCACCTCCAATAGCTCACATGAAGCACAGGACAATTAAAGCACTCCAGTTTTACCACATCTTCAGACTGCTTTCACTGAATATTGAAAAAAGCATGAAGTGGTATCCATCTAAAAGAACAATGGAACCTAGAAATTTCAAAGGTTATTAAGTTACAGCTGTTGTCACAGTTTATCTGTGTTCTTATGACTGCATCTAGTCAGGAGTGATTATTCTCATTTTATCAGTCAGTGCTGTTAAGCACAGCAATTCGGCTGTACCGATGAATTAGAACTTTTACTCCAAAAAGGGAGCTAAACAGGGCAGAGAAGGGAAAACAGCACACACTGCACACTTTTGTAGAATTGCATTTTAAGTCAAAAGAATTCCCTTTCTTCCTCTCAACTGTTCCAAAATTGAACAGATTTCAATACTGTGAAATTCTCATTAAATTATCATTTAAGTTTACCAACAAAACCAGAAAATCCCTTATCTGCTTAATACCTTCAGAAATTATTTTGCCCCTTTGGTTTTTGCAGATTTGTAACATCAAAAAAACATCTTTGACCTTTGTCCTTTGAAATACACTTCTTTTACACCAACCTGATAGCTATTAAGTGTAATATCCTGTTTAAGCAAGGAATCCTTACCACTAACATCACATTAGTACACAGCGGCAGCCCTATTTGTTGATATTTGCCTCTTAGTTTATTTTATCAGTTTAAATGGAATTAGAATGAAAACTGAATAGGGTACGTTTTCAGTACTTCAACAAGTTTAGATCACTTGACACATTCATTTCAACACTCATTATGAGTTGTAATAAATTGCTTTAATTTCAAATTTTAGAAATAGTGTTTTATATTTAGAAATGTTAAGCAAAACATGAAAGTCCTCATGAAAAGAAGAGACACTTATTCTTTCTGTTTTAAAAGTAACTGTTTGTTTAACTGATACAAAACCACAGATCGATATGGAGTTACCACTCAATATTTTCTGATCTCCTTCAACGCATTTCCATTGATTAGCACACAAACATGTGACATTAACAACAGAATCCTATACTCACGACCAAATAGATTATCTATGCCTTGTAGAAAGAGTAGATCCTAAACAATACACATCTCTTCTTTACCGTATCTTGTATCTGCCTTAAATATGCAGAGTGAACAAGTATTATCCAGACCCAACTGTAGGAAAAACATTGGTAAAGCACCAATATTGAAGAAAATGACACAATCTCCTGCTGTAAAGCAAACCCTATAGGCAACCCTATACTCAGGCAAGTAGTAGAACATAAGAGTTCATATGTGTATGACCCAGCTATGAAATACACCTTGAAAAAAAATCAGAATTAAAAAACTTAAAGGCTGATGACAGAAATCTCATAATACCACCATATATTAAGTTGTCTGCTACAGGGAAGTGCAGCAGAGTAACAATATAGCTTCCATATGTAGAAGACCACTAGCAAAGTAGAACTTGTTAAACCTAATACTCACTAGCAGAGCCTATTAATTAGTGTCAATTTTACATATACATATCTTCCAGAGGTGAATGAATTATTGTGTGTTTCATTCTTTCAAAAGTGCCTGACCAGTGCACTGATCATCTGAATCAAGAAAAGGAGCAGCAGCTTTTCCAGTTATTTTGAAATGGACTTCCTATGCACAAAATACAACTTACTCTTAAAACGATTGCAGCATTTCTGTGTTTTCTGGGATATCAGCAAATAGGGCTTTGTGGAATTGTTCCAGTTCAGTATTTTATTACTGTCACCATTACAGATAAGCTATCATACCCACATCATTAAAAAAAAACATTAGAAAAAAAAATGGTTTGACTGCATATTGTAAATATCTAAAGGCAACTATCAAAAAAGCAGCAGGAACAAAAGACAATTAGGTAACTAGTTTCAGTCTTTCTTTTCCCCCTTTCAATTGATAAAACGTAATTCACCATAATTTTCAAATGATACTTTCTTAATATTACAATTCCCTTAAGATTATCTTGCATTTATCAACTATACACATAGTATTTCTGTATCACACAATTGGACTATTTGTAAGAATATAATCACAGAATCTAATTTGATACTGAATATTACAAAGCTCAATAAAAGTCTATTTAAAAATAAAAATAGAGGTAGGTTTCACTTCAGAGTGACAGAGAACTTCACACTTGAGAGAAACAGAAGTGGATTGAATCAAATTTACATGTGTATTTTTTACTCTAGCAAAAACGAATGTATGCAAAGAGCAGGCTGACTCTTCTTTCCTATTTCAACTTGACATAGCACACAACTGGCATCTAAGCACAAAGTTCTTAAATTTTATTACTAAAATAAATGCTGAAGCATTGGGCTTGATATTCCACCAGCCTTTTTTCACAAAGTAGGCTTTTTTTCTTCCTCTCCCTAATCTAACATTTGCATAAGTCCCAAAAATGTTTCAGGACCGTAGAAGCCTACCAAACAGAATAACCCATACTTGAAAATTCAAGAACTATAGAGATTAGCAAGATCTGCTTTTACACTCTGTTTTACAGACAGCTTAAAGATGTATTTCCCACTGTTGAAAAAGCATATTAGCCTGCTGTTCCCAAATTACAGTATTTGCAAAATGTGTTTATAGCTGTACTACAGAAAAACACTTCCCGTCCTACCCTGTTATCACAAGCAATGCTTCCCCTCTTGATACTTCCACATTCTATCATCTCATTTGTTACTTACTACTTAAACTCAAGAATACACTACCTGCCTATTTTATTTTTATGAAGAAGAGGTACTCCTTACTCCATTTGTCTTATTTTCTCATATGCAAGAGTACAACTGAACTGCAAAGCTAGAAATGTAAATTACTATCAGGCCTTTAACCTTCAAGAGAAAAATATTATCAAGATCATAGTGGGCTTTTGTGTCCTAATTAGAAGAACAAAAGCGTTAAATGTATGACCAAAAAAACTAGAGCATTATGCAGCTGAACAACTTGTACTAAATAACCAACTTTTTTTTTCCTCCACTTGAATGATTATATATAAAGGAAAGCTCAGATTTTGAGATGCTCACAAGAGCCCAAAACTAACACCTTGCTTCTCACAGGAAACCATGTTTAACAACTACATTACCAAACAACATAGTGACAAAAGAAATGCTTTACCTTTTCAGAAGACAAGATTATTGTAACCTAACCTCCAGATAAACAAGAGCTTTTGAACATAGATAGATTCAGGACTCCAACTTTATTTCATTGTGGTGCTGGGATTGTTTTTCTCTTTTGCAAACAAGAAAAAGTTAAGTAATAAATCTCAACTGCTCTCTGCACAGAGGATTTGGGTACAGAAGAGCTGGGAGATCCCACTCCTAACATTTGTTACATTTACTTATTAAACATTCACTGCAAATAGAGTCGTTAGCAAAAAACTCCCAGTTCTGTGGTTAATATTCACTAAATATACATTACAGTATCAATGGCAAAGTCTTACCAAAAAAAACCCTAGCCAGGTCCTGTTAGATCTGCTTATTGTCTAGAAAAAGGACTACAATCCACAATTTCCCTTCAACAGTAATTTAATTCTGTTTGAAAGTCGATGGTCAAAGAATACAACACAGGAACAGTTTATAGCATTACCATATAATTGGGGGGGGAGGACGGGAGGGGCAAATCACACTAGTTATTTTGCAAAAGGACAACTTGATAGTTATACTCTTTAAATAAAAGAATCATTACAAACATGAGTCAAACAAAAGACTGAGCCCTCTTCTACCTTAAAACTGTATAAACAACAGCACATGAGTAGTGGTGCCTGAAAGAACAAAGGCACCACTCTGAACAGAGACACAGAACAAAGGTGAAAACCACACAGCAAGTTCAGATACAGCCCAGCACTTTTGCAGTTTCTACCAAAAGGCACAATCGTGCTATAGATGTCCGATTTCTCAAATCCTGCTCCTATTTGTATTTCTCCAAATTGTTTCACAAACCTCTCAAAATAAGACATGCAAAACAAGGCAATCAAATAGGTCCATTCATGGAACTCAAAGTATTGTTTCAGGCCATGCTCAGCACCGCTCCTTGTACAGCATGGATTTTTACAACCACATCTATTTTGCCATTCTTTCCAAATTTAATATATTTTATTTACTTCACTTAATATCTTTGAGCTATTCATTAAAGTTATTTATACTGTGGCACGTAATGTTTTATTACCTAAACTCCTTGAAGGCATTAGGGCAATTTAAAAACACATATACTATGCTTACCTGATGTCCCATAATTTTAGCAAGATTTTAAACAAAAAGCTCAGACTACTTGTCTGCAAAAACTCTCAAAAGCGCTGACAGAAAAGATACAGTTTTCAAGGTAAATAACATTATCTGTCAATTTAACTAATCTGTTT
The DNA here is from genome assembly GCA_004320125.1 of Scolopax mira. Taxonomy (NCBI): domain Eukaryota; kingdom Metazoa; phylum Chordata; class Aves; order Charadriiformes; family Scolopacidae; genus Scolopax; species Scolopax mira. The sequence continues at coordinate 121,371 of BJBW01004893.1, forward strand.
CACACTACCCAAGGACCAAGTCCTATTTTCACCTAATCCTTCTGTTCTAAAAGGGAAGGGTCATAAGGACCTATATTTAATAGCGTTTAGCTTTTAATTCAGGTATGGCATGTTTACTATATTTTAGAAACACGGTAACTTGAACAAAAAAAGCGTTAGTCAATGGCTGCACGCTAGAACTCTTTCCTCTGGAATGTAGTCCAGTTGTTACCTTGACTTACATGCCACTTTTTTTAGTGCTCCGATCACAGCTGTACCATATATAGCTAGCACTGGCACACACAGTATTCTCTCACCCCACAACTGACACCTTAATTTCAAAATGATTTGGAAACATATTTTGTATGTTTCTCCTTCATGAGGATGACATTTCTCTTCGGCACTGTAGTGCAACTGCTCAGCACTTGCTTTCATCTGCTTTTTACATTAGTTTTAGCGATGGTTTTTCTCGTCCAATGATTTTGTTTTGCTATTAAATGGTAGCATTATTTTCCTCAATTGGAATTATTACAAAGCATCTTAATGAGTTATAATTACTATAAAACTGAAAATCACAACATAGATTACTTTATTCTGTATCATTAAGAAACAACATTTGAAAGAGAATGTCCACTTTCCCCATTTAATCAGAGAAAAGGGAAAAATATATATCAAACCGAAGAAACTAGCAGAAAAAAAAATAAGAAATGGTATGCACATATTCCAGCAGAAGACTTCCTTGAAAATTGTTTCAGAACACTTCCTTTCATACCTTTGGGATAATTTCTCTTTAGTCGATGTTTTTCAGAAGCATACTTAAACGGCAAAAATTCCAATATAACTTGTGGCCTTTATATAACACTTCCAGTTTTCTTAGAACAGAAAATTATGAGGAAAAAATAAGCTGTTCATATGCTATCATTTTCTCTGTTTTTAAAGGATATTCCACAAAGACACAAAAGGTATATCCTTATATTAAAAAAAAAAATCCAGTATTTTTCCAATATCAATTTCCCATCACCATTGGCAGTCCCACATAAAGGACCATAAATGACTTCGGAAGTGGTCCACATGGGAACCAGTGTCATGCAGCAATAATAGAAACAGCATCAGGACATCCCTAGGAGTTACTTTTTAGCCAAGCTAGATTAAGTACAGTATGAAATAAGGCTTTTGTAATTTAAAATATGATTTTTTAACAAATAATTTAACAGTTTCATTTATAATAAAACTGTAGAACACTAACGGTACATTTCATACATTCTCTAGCCTACACATAAATACATGCCCAGCATCATTTGCTGTTCTACCACTAACCCTATAGAACCTAAACATGAGCACATACTACACTACAGTAATATACTGGTGGTTTTGCTTGCAAAATGCAACTAGACAAAAGCATTTTCATGCAAGTGTTACTACATGTTAAAAACAATCTCATCTTTTGATGCTTTGCTTCTAAACTCAAACTCCAAGTAAGTGCACACTAGAATGCCACTACTTCTGTGGTATTGTCACAAAAATCAGTTCTATTTAGCTACCAGGCATTGGCAAACATTAAACAATTCACACCCTGTTCACATTTATTTCTGATCTTCGGCAGCAGACACAGTCTGCCCTATGTAATGAATATGAAAGCCTACAATTTCTTTTATATCTGTTCCATAGTTCCTCAATAAAATGGTAAAGTCTATCAGACAAGGAAAAAGAAGTTAGGGAAAATTCATCATCCCTCTCACAGAAGTAGTTGATTCTAGAGGTCCATTTTAATCTTCCTGTCATTGCACCTGAAATAAAATCCAATTATTTCAGCTTCACAAGTAGACTGGGTTTTCATCACAAGAGATATGAATGAGCCATGAAATGATAAAAAAAACCCCACAAATTAACATCACACAAATATATATGCTACATACAGAGGTGTCAAATAGGCACACACTTTGAACATAACTAGCATTAAAACATTAGCAGCACAGAACAAGGACTACTATCTACTGAGTAATACCAAACTTGGGCAGTACAGCTTGCCCAGGCAGTGTTTCACCTTGAGCAGGAAAGGCTCGAGGTCAGTGGGAGCTCTATCCACAGAGGCAACCTCTCACCAGAGCCTAGTGCTAGAGCCTTCTCGAACACACAGCCCAGGGTAAGGCACATAGTCTTCTGTAAGATCCAGTCTCCCATGTCACGGCTCCACAGCAGAGGAAAAGAAAAATTATCTGTAAATATCCTCAACAAAATAGTCTCACCCCTGGGGCAATTCCACTACTACAACCCATCTTTCATTATTTCATTCTCAGCATTGTATGCAAAACCAGCTTAAGGATGGAAAAGATACCTTAGTTTCCTTTCCAGGTATTAGTTGTAGCCACAACGGGTGGTGGAAAATAGGAGTGGTTATTTATCTGTACAGCAACTTCCATAAGTACAAATTTGGATGGGGGTCCCATCACAAAGCCCCAATCCTCAAGATTTGACAGTATAAAAACACATTCTTATTTTCATGTGTTGCATGCCCCACACCATCACCGTTTTATACTTTATACTACAAGTCATTTCACATTTTGGGGTATGTATGTTTATTGAATAGTAAAAGTGCTTGGAACTTGGAATCAGCTGGGGGGGGGTTGTGATATGGGACTGTTCTGTTGTAACTATTGCTGTATTTCACAAAGTAAAAAGAGAACAAAAATAAAACTAATTATCAAAATCAGGAAGTGATGAAGAAGTTATATTAAACCCTAAGCAATAGAAGAAAAATCCAGAAAAGTTTGATAGTCACAAAGTGAAAGTTACAACTATTGTTAATAAATTCTTTAAAAGTCTGAGCTACTAAGGAAGAACAAATATCTTTTAAAAAATACATATGTATTTTATTTTAAAGCAGGAAAGTAAATTTGCTAGAGCTGAGCTTTATTCATGTTTTCAATAATTGAATGTTTTGGGTTTTTTACACTAGCATTGAAGCTCTGTGTAGTCGTCTTTAAAAGGACAGCATACTTCCTCTTTGTTAATTTCTCTGAAGAAGAGCGAGCTAACAAGCTTGATCTGCCATTCCCTTTTCAGTGAAATAGCCAACAATAGCTCAAATGTTATTTTAAGTGGATATAACTGGAACAGTCAAACAAAAGGTTACCCATTTTACTGGTGTGGAAAAATACAAGATAGGCCTCCTGGTATCCCAGGGATGTGCAGTACTTTGTATGATCAAAGCTAAGGAGACTTTGGCCTTAATACAACTACTTTCCTATCTCCTCTCATCTATACATATTATTCTCAACACAATTTTAGTTAGTGTATTTTATGGTGAATTGTATAAACAAATTGAATTTACTCCATGAAGGAAAAAAACCAACAAACCAAGACACCCCCCAAAAAACATCTCCCAGTCTCCAAACTTATAGTTAAAACAATCTTGAGTTTCCAATAAATTTAAAATACACATGGATTTTTTTTTTCTATGAGTTACATTTGAGTCAGCAGAAGCAACTGAAAAACAACTAGGTTAACAAAGTAAGGCCGTGACTTTTTTTCAAATATGTTGTTCACTCAACAAAGCTTTAGGCAACTAAAATGTCAATATGTATACAATTTACTGAAACAGATTTAATGATTTCCAAATGACAGGAATAGCTCTTTGCTTCGGAAAAGCAAAGTCAAGGTTCACCTTCTGAAAATAGTCTTTTGTTACTATTACTGTGGGCATCCCACACAGTCACCTTCATACCAAAATCTGTTTTTATTTATAGCAGTAGCATAGCTTTTAAAGACAGTCAAGCAACCCATTTGTTGTGTTGAAATTGTAGAATTCTTGAAATTCTAAACCAAACAAAACATTTCATCCCTCACAAGTTTTTGAAGAAATATTTCAGTGATTTTGATTTTTTTTTTTTTTGCTGTAATACAGTACCTCTTATCTCTAGTCCCCCTCTGTTCTATATATGAGGTTCTATGTTTGAAGTTCCTCCTGGTTGGCTGCCACTCTTCTTCCTGCATCAAGTTCATTATTTCTGTCACTCATTTTGTAGAATACATACAACCTCTTACCCACGTACATCAGATGACACGTTTTCTATTCCACCTACAATTCTCTCCTTTTTCCTTGCTCTTCAGGATAGGTTTTAACTGAGCAGCTCTCCCCTCATGTCCTTAAAAGATGGGAAATTCTTTAAATTTCTACATAACCTACATCAGGCAATGTCAAGCAGGTCTCCCACAATAACTGGGTCTCATGTCCACCCATAAGAGCACCCTTATTTCGCTCCTAGAATAACTTCCCCAAATTATTGCCCCTGTGATATCCGCCCCCCCGTGTGATGCACAACACAGTAAAACATCAGCTTCATGTTTCTCCCAGTTTCTATACTACATTTACTGTGCTCAATGACTTGGCAAAAGGCAGCAAATGCCATGATCACGTATTACTCCAGACTGACCACAGAGATACAGAATGGGGTTCCCCCTGTTTCTTGCCCAGTCTCTTCTCTAACCATCTGCCTGTTTCCACAAGACCTGTATGTCTGCAACAGAGCTGGAGAGCACTGCCCCTCTGCCAAAGCTGAGTAGAAATTGAGCAAGTGGTTGAGAAGTTACTGGCAGGGTGGGAGGACAGGCTAATGGACAGATGGATGGACAGATGGAACAATTGCATAAGCAGCCTTCCCTCAAACCAAAATAAAACTTTGAAGTCCCACCTGTTCCACAGAGCATTTCATCAGCACTAGCCACTCCTCACATGGAGGTTTTCTGTTTTATAATCGCTATACTGCATGAAGTAGTAGCTTTGGTCTATAGACTTACCGGATCAACACATTACTGACTACATCACGATGTACAGCTACAGTGCTCCATAAATAACTGTCTTTAAACACAAGCTGTACCCAAACAAGACTTCACAGTTAAGTAAAAAAAATAATGGTTGCATAAAAACATTATAATGGCATGTAATTTAAAACATCCTTTGTAATAATAATGTCAACAAAAAAAAGGAGAAAGAAAACACAAGATTTTGGGGGGGGGGGGGGAGTGGGGGAGGGGTTGTTTGGGGTTTTTTTAAGAAATACGAAAACGTAGAGAAGTAAAAATAAAGACTACTACCAATTAAAGGATCTGCAAAGGCGTCTTGCATTTCAACAGCCTAAGACTGTGTGAAGGGATAGAGAAGAAGCTGTGCTAGATGAACAGATGGATCAGGAAAGTGTGAAGAGGTCCATAAGTTAGACTCAAGTTTTTGAAGCATGAAACTTCTGAAGTGAGCATAGGACTCCGTGTAGGTGCTTTCATACAAGGATTAGTTAATGTTAGGGATTTGGAGGGTTGTTTTTTAAAGCTTATAGATGTAGGTATATAACAGCATACTACATGTCTGGAGTGGTGAATCTGGGAGTGTGACAACTCCATCCTTGTCTGACAAGCAAGGCAAGGAAGACTGGAAGCATTTTTTGCAAAGGTTAAGCAAACAACCAGATGGCAGCATTGTGGATGTGGTAGATTAAGAGTAAAAACAAAACAAAAAAAAAAAAGGGGGGGGGCGGAGAGGGAGATCAGAGTCAAAAGTACAATAAAACCTGCTTGCACCGAAGGCCTTTGCTTCCTTTTAGCTGGAATTCTCTTTTCAAGTGCTCAAAATAAGATAACACAACAGTGCCATTAAAATGAGTTGAGCATTGAGTGGAGGAGGAAAAAAAGGTGCTCTGGAAGGAAAAGAATAATTTAATTTTACACAACTTCTTCCTAGTGACATTTTAGTAATAAATGTATTTTTAAGAAAATACTGCTTTTGAGCAGAAAGTCTGACTAGACAACCTCCTGAGGTCTCTCTTGCATCCCTGATGTCAATTATCTCTTCAAAATACCCTAAACAATTTTCTATTAAAATAGCAGTAGAAAGTTGGAAAGGAGGCATTTTACACTCATTAATAGATTTAGTCTCACTTCAGTGAACATCTATATTGCAATAAAAAAAGATATAACTTTTAAAAAGTGTATGTTCTGGGATTCACAACTGAAAATTATTAGCATCTATTGTCACAGCTATGACAATTGCCTCCTCTTTGACTAATAAAGACCTCTAAATTTTGGATTAATAGTGCTATGCATAAGCAAATTGAACTCCTTTTGACCTGAAATGGTACATTACATAAAAAGCAAACTTAGGAGCTGCCAGTATTGATTGCAAACTACTTTCAACAACACAAATTTGAGCTATCAATTGTGAGATTAAAAACAGTTTCATATGTTATATGCTGTATGTTCTGACAGTTTTGAGATTTCTGAAGAGTATCACATAAAAACTACGAAGCCAGATGGATCCAATCCTGCATATACTTCTCCATAAGCAATATAACTGAAGTTGAACATTACGTTTACCTTATTACACGTGCACAAATATTTGTAGAGAGGGCTTAACTGACTCCAGGGAATAAACAAAATGCTGCCAAGTGTTACAGTAAAAAACATAAGAGGAATATTTTCCTGCAATTTGTTTTCAAATTGCAAAAACTGTAAAGTTTTTACTAAACACAGCAGGTTAACAGAAATTTAGAAGAAGTGTAATTAATAGCTGTAACAAGAAGAACTTTACGAAGAGCTGACTATAACATATTCTCATCGTTCATGCACCTTGGTTTTGCTATTACTATTTCAGATAACAGTCAAAAATGTAATCTATAAAAAAACCCACCACCATCTTGGAAGATGCAGAACATTCATTCATGGAAAACTGATATGATGTACTAGCAGGTAGCATGATACGCCGCAGCATGCAAGATGCTCTTACCAGACATACTGAAATTTGTTTTAAGAGCCAGCAAAGAGTAATATCCAAATCCTTCCAGCAAGCTTTGGAAGCTTATCTACTACAGACATCCATTAGAACATAGTTTCCTCTTCACCTTCATTTAGAAACATTGTCCAGATGAGAAAAAGAGCACCACACACACCAAGCATCCAACATTTAGGGCACACCAGACCTTCTGCTCTGTCAGTGCCAGCATACTGCTGATGTACACACAGGCAAACACAAGGAGTTTGTGAGATGCGAAATAAACATGACCTTCTTAAGATTAGGAAATCCAGCAACAAGTAGGAAGCTTATAAACACAAATTTACTGTGCTCTCAAGTTTCTGTGCTTTAAAGATAAATATTTAAGTTCAAAGTCCCACATGCTGGCACAAAGCTTAAAAAACTTACTAGCTGGCAGTTATTTTGCGGCCATGAAATCAGATTGTTCCAACAAGTTAAAATGTCACCCAGCCTATCTCATACAGGTCAAGTAGAAGATCTATCTACCTTCTCAAGGTCAGAAAGGGATGAGACTGTAAAGCACCAAAATGATGTGCATTCAAGTAGCTATTCAGTTACTTCACATGCAAGTGGGATTTTCCAGCAGAGTAAATTAATCACTTCATAAGCACTCAACATGCTGAGGAACTCCCCGAGTGATTCTATGGCAGATAGTTACCCCCCAAAAAAATCAATTCAATATGAACTTAAAAAAAAAAATCCATTTCAACAGCACAACAACTTCTATGAGTTTGAAAATTAAGCATTTCCCCACAAACACAAGGGCTTCACAATTAGTTATTAGATGATGAGATCAACAAAATGCAGTTCTAAGGAACTAGGCTAAATAAGAATTCTTTCCTACAAATAAGTAATTTTAAGCATTACCAATTTCTCTGAGTTCACTAATAAATGTAGAGCTTCTGCAATATATGATGACAAACACTGACACCTAATTATGAAAAAAGTGGGGTAAAAAAAGTTTTGTTTTCATATTCAATCTCCAATAATTATTTTTTAAGTACTTAATAGTTGAATAAATATTTGATTTTACTGAACCTTACAGCCACATCCTCCCTTTTCTTCAGTTGAATGAAGCAGTGTGTTAACATCTCTACTTCTACAATCATCTGTAAGAAAAGGTTACCAAAGACAGTGATGTATTTCACAGCTGGCAAAATGAGGATTCAGTTAAGAACTGATTCACGTTTTACTTTTTGAGAGATTAATTCAATGATCTAAATTCTAGATGATTTAATCATCTCAGATTAGCAATACCAACTTGAAGTCTATCAGGAACACACTGACACCTCTTCTGAAGTAATGGCTAGAAAAATAAATGTAATTGCACTAAAACTAGAATTAAAAGTTTCTGGAGACCTAAACACTTCAGTATCACAAGTAAGCATTACAGAAAGTCACCATATATTAACTATAGCTATCTATTTATTCCATTCACATTTTTCTCATTTTAAGACACAGCAATATATTATTTTGACTCCACAGCAACTAAACATAACTGAGGCATCAATCTTCATATGAACAGAGAAGTAGAACACAACTCTAACTTGAGAGCCTGTATTTTCATTTCTGAAAGTTATTTTGCCTAAAGGAAAGAGCCATGGATGTTCTCTGAAGGCTAGCCTATTCCTATGAAATTCTCATGGTTGCCTCAGAGAAGGAAAGGGAAAAAAAATAAATATATATACGCAGTATTTCTATAGCAACAGAATTAAAGATATGCAGACCCTTTCAAAGGGGTTCCTTCATTGTGATTTCAATAAGATATTTAACACAATTATTTCTGCCAAGTTAAAATATCTTATTTAGCACCATGACAAATACATGTATTACCACACTCTAAACAAAAAAGCTTATTTTTAAAAGCTGAATATATTAGCATTGTGAATATTCAGAAGTTCAACATTTTTCCTTCATCCATATTTAATTTTATGAAACCGCACAGACTTGGCAAGAAGACTGATGTTGTAACAGTGACTTCCTCAGTTACTTACATACTGTTTTAATGCTCACTTTAATTTATATAATTAATTCTTACTGCTTCTGATGCAGAAAGCCAATATTAACATTCACCAACAAATCTCTATCTAGATACTGCAGTACAGAATACAGAATTTTAAGCCAGAAAATAAACTGTTACTCATTAAACCACATACGTTCTTCAGTGACAGCAAGTCACCAATCATTCTCATGTCTTGACATTCTGATGTGGAAAAAAAAAAAATCAAGATAAAAATCTAGAACTGCTGGGTTTAGCTCATGACTAGGGCTAAAATTCCTCAAAATTTTCAAATAGAAGTTATAACAAACGTAAGCCATTCTTGTTCTTTTCACATGATGTGCACACACAGAGTTCACAATGACTTCATTTATCGTCCATGTCAACAAATTTTCAGCGTAGCTCTCTCTTATTACTGTTTCACGACCCATGTTCATGCACTGCTAAGAATAAGCATATAAGCTCAACAAAATTCTCATAAACAAGAATTCGTATATCACTCAGAGTTTAAACACCACCTAGGAAAACTGCTGGTTGTTTTTTCCTCTCCATGTTTCTACTGCTGAGTGTTGCGTGTTCAAGAGAGAGAAAGCTAATGCTTATATGCGAACAGTTTTCAAGAGCATCCATATATAGTCAGTATTATAAATAGCTATTTTTATAACTGCACTGAAATGGCTCTTTGTTATATATAGAGAGAGGGTGTTTTCTGCATACAAAAATTATTCTCTTATTCTACCTCATACTTGCAGTCTTAGTTCTCCTCCCACTCACACAGTCCTGCTCCATACAACAACAGAAATAGCCACTGCCAGTGTCAAACCACACTGGCACTACAGTTAACCGTACCAGTGCTCCAATAATAGTTTCCAACAGACTAGTCCAAACCTCTTTATAAAAATAAGTTCTCTCTATACTGACCATAGAAATGTTCACATTTTCCTGTAGCTATTTCACTGGTTAAAAAGCTTATAAAATTGATATTCTTAAGGGTTTTGTTAGAAATATAGAGCTACAGCAAGCATTTCAGTACTTGAATCTCAAAGTGTATTTTTTCCTTATCATTAAACTGAAATTAAAGGATTTATTAGAACATTAAAATGGATCTGCAATTTCTTCCCCACCAACACTTCAAGTTTTGAAAACTAAGCCAGAGCAAATCAGCTACAGCACTAACTCTCTAAAATGAGAGACAGTTGTCAGTTGTTCAAGTCTAAAACATCATAGAAAAACCAAACTTTAACATAAAACAACAAAAGATTACATATCAGATTCATTATAATTGTCAACATTCAATGAAAGTTAAAAATCAGGCATACTCAAAGTATTTTTACATACATATCTTTGAATAATGATAACTGTTTTCAACTGCAGTTCTAAGCACTGGCTGAAATTAATTCCAAAATTAGTTTCAAAATATGGTATAGCACTTGCAGCACTTCATTGTACAGCTTTAGATTTCTCCCCTTTCCTATAAACTATGGTCTTTTATCCATTGTAATATATCATTCAGTTTTTCTACATGTCAGAAAAATCTAGATGTGCTGACAAAGATTTTTATACAATTTTGATTTAAACCCCCAAACACTACAGATTTAGGCAAAAAACTGACACAAACAAGGCCATACTCCTGAGAGTTTTTCAATGCGGAGGCTTTAGGCAGAGAGCTCTCTCCTTGCAGAACATCTTGCCAGAAGTACAAAGGGGAGATTTTATTTCCTATTGCCAAATGAGCAAAATGACAGAAATCTTGAACACCCACACAACTACAGGTCATATTTAAGTCTGTACAACAGAAAAAGCCAATTTCTATTGGCCATTTCTATTACTCAAACCACCTATTAAAATGGCGCTTCATGTTTCTACTACAGGAAGGCATAATTTATAAAAAGCTAGCTTTTTTTATTTTCAACTGCAGACCTCTCTGCTGTTGTCACCACGCACAGACACTTAGACAAGAAAAAGCTTAAAGACCACATTGTTTTAGACAAACCCAACAGACTGGGAAATACTAGATTTGCCACTCCTACACTGAGATCTGAAAAAAAAATTGTTAAGTGCCCTCATAGATCGTAAAATTAAATGGGAATTATAAATTGTATTAGCCAAGAAACCACTATCAACTGGCAACATGCAACTTGATCACTCATACTGGAAGCCTGCAGTGCTCAGCATCTCTCTGAAAAACAGAAGAGGCATGAGGACAACTGAAAATACTAATAAGGCAATTTAAAACTTCTTTCCAGCCACACTGCAGAACCTGAAGGCCGTTCATGATCCGCATCTATCAGCATGCCAATGGGTTTTCCTAGCCCTTCTGTTTTAATATTTTCTCACAGCCTATTTGAGATGTTCCAAAGATTTGCTAAACGAGTATGTATTTGCAGCACGTAAGAAGTCTTCCAGATATGACTGTAGCCTAATCTATTACCATCTTGACGAGCCTACTGAGTAGAAGTCGTGCAGTAGCTTCCCAGCACAGAGGGATTTGCATGATCATTACTAATGTCACTATGGCAGTGGCACGCTGCTGCTGTCTCAGACAGCTACCTGCCGCAGCCATGGTAGGCAGTACGCGATGCGCACAGGAAGAGGATCTCCGAGAGGGAGGCTGGAGTAGTTCAGCAACAGCACGCAGAGCCCTCACGTACACTGAGGAAAAATAGAAAATGGGCACAGAACTGGCTTCTGTGGCCCCTGGAAAAGGGGCATTGCTGCAAACACACACAAAACCTTGCTTACCAAAAAAAAAAAAAAAATCATAATCAAAATCATTTTCCCTTCCGTACGCTCAAGTCCAAGGATAGAAATCGAGCTTTCCCTGTTCACCGACCAATACAAAAGATGAGACCCGAGAGCGGATCCAAGGAATAGCCCAGCAAGGGGAATCCCGGCATCCCTCTCCTTCCTAACGGCTCAAACTGAGGAACAGCCTCCTCTCCCGGGTGTTGTCC